>CM056593.1:27076249-27313749 GCA_029721435.1 Gymnothorax reevesii | reverse complement strand
CTAACCTTGTCATGTACAACACGGTCACATGGTCGTAAGTTTATTACAATCTCTTGTGTTTTGTTTGGACGTTACCATTGATTGTGTTGCACGGTGGGAACCAGAACAGTTTAACCCACGGAACATGTTTTTGAGATTATAGATGTCAAAGTTTTTAAAATTTCAGAAAATAAAAATATATTACTCACCATGTTTTTCGCAGGTATAATACAAATCATGATGCTAATTTTGCATTATGAATCTCATCAACATCTATCACATTATGATCCAAACTCTAATTTTCATGGTTTGGGGTGAGGCCGCTCTGGATCTCAGCCCGTCGTGTGTAATCTGTGTATTTTTGGGGCAGGGGTCAGCTTCATGTTGGTCACGTACGGTATGCTATTCCCAAATTTTGGCCTCCGTCAGTGACCGAGTTGTCGGTATTTGGTGATTCCGAACTTGGCCATTGCCTTCTCCTCAGGAGGACCTCGCCGATCTTCGAAGGAAGCAAGCAGTGATAGAGCAGGTGATGGCGGACCAGCTCTCCAGGTGAGCGTGCTTTCCAAACTCTCCTATCGTGTTTGTATTTTCATTGATACTTTTGCACAAAAAAACGCACACCAATGAAGCATGTGAAGTCCACTTCAAAATACGCATCATGCTACTAATATTTACTATCTCAATTCCCAAAAAACTGGGACACTGTGTAATGTGCAATAAAAGCAGTATTAGTGATTTGTGAATGATCTTTCACCTACAAATATTTAAAGCTTCGCCTAATCAACTGTGTTGATTTTTGTTAATTTTCATAAATTTGGAATTTGAAGCCTGCAACATGTTCCAAAAACATGGGGACAATAGTATAGGAAGCCTGGAAGAGTTGTGTAGTCCTCAGAAAAACCTCTGGAACATTCTGCAGATAAACAGGTGAATAGGTAACAGGTGATTAAAATGTTTGATAAGATTTTTGGTCACGCTTTATTTGAAGTGTTGCTCATAAAGGCTTCATAGAGCATGTATAACGAGATAATGAGACATTATGTCTTTATAAATCATTCATAAGCGAATGTCATGCTTTGTAAAGGGTTAAATAACACATCCTTATTCAACATGTGATGCCAGATGTGACGATGACAATGTCACCCTTTATCGCAATTAGCCACTAGCTAAGTGACATCGTTAGTTATATCACATCTGGCATCACATGCTGAAGAAGGTTATGTTATTTCACCCTTTACAAAGCATGATGTTTGCTTAGGTATGAATTATGAAAACAATATGTCTCATTTATGAAGGCATTATACATGCTCTATGAAGCCTTTATGAGCAACACCTCAAATAAAGTGTGACCAGATTTTTTTTGCAGTTCATTTTTTAGCCAATCCTAATTTCATCTTTGTAACATCTTTATTGAGATCTCTTCAGCAGTGCAGTATTACAGGCCCAGTCCCTGCAAAGGGCAATGACCCATTACCAGATTCATGCAAAGCCACATGCAACACAACATGCCAACCACATTTAAAGCTCGGTCACTTGGAGACAGGTAGTGCAGGGTGAGGCACACAGCGCTAATTGTGTTCATTAGCATGACAGGACGTGTTCATTAGCAGGACAGTACAATCTTCTATTTAGACTTACGACACTTATCACTATCATCTGTTTTCTGAGAAAAAAATTCTCCCACTTGATTGAGATGATTTCGACTCATCTTCAGGTTTGTCCGTGGGGTTAGATAACAGTTTACCGGGGACGATGGAAGTGGCGTGTTCGAGGTGTGGTCTGTTCCTGAACCTCCGCTGTTTCCCACCCAATATTTCAAAAAGCAAAAAGAAAGAATTATAAAATTGAGGAGTTAAATCATTACTGATTGTCCTTTTACTCTTCTCCGTTGAATACATGTTAAGAGGGTATGAGCAAATTTACTGCTTGCTGGTTTTATTTACATTTTCAAATTGTCCCAGTTCTTCTGGAATAGTGGTTGCAGGCAGCATTGATGTTCTTTGCAGTCCAGTAATATTTTACACATTGTAAAAGTCTCCTTCAATTCTTCTCTTTTCATGCGTATGAAGCAGCTCATATTTGCGGAAATTTTCTCACCTGATTTTCATACTGATCCGGCACATATGTTTGCACTCGACGCCGGTTTGATTCACACACCGCCGGGATTTACACCTCAGATTTATGCCTCTGAAACACGTATACTCTCGAGATGTAAGACTGACAGATAAAACCTGCGAAGTCCTCCTCTGAATAAGTGTTCAGAAATAAACTGGCTGTTTAAATAATGAGCTGGCTGAGTGGGAGCATCTATTAATGTTGAATCTCAAGAACCACTGCGGTCTTCAGCCGGACAGAACTCTCATCTGATTGGCTGATCACTGGTGGATCTCCTCTGAAATTTGTGTAAAATGAACCCCGCAGAGCAGTGATAAGCGACCCGGATCAGAACCAGGCTCGGTCCGAGCAGAGGTCGCTGGCAGAACCGGGCTCGGTTCCCCTGCGGTTCAGGAGAAGAACACTGCATGATACACAGTAGGTTATTGTAATGTGAATAGTTCTTTCTGTTTGCGTGAATTAAAAAATAAATGTACATAATCCTGAAAGTACACATACAAGTTAGATACGAATGTATTTTACAGTTACCTGGCCATGTGTTTCTTTTGGTTTGTATGGAGGTTATTAGCTGATACAGCTTTAGCTCTTAGTATTATGTTTTGCTTTTTCCAATCAATACTTGTATTCGTCAATACGCAAGACCTGTGTCCTCCAAACCAGTTATGAACAGGACTGTGTGTATCATGGACCGGGACATGAAAACCTATTTTCACCTCCGCAGGGTCAGAACCAGGTCAGCTTTAACTGAAAATTTACTGTCCAACAAACTGCGTTTTGATGCCAGAATTTTATCCAGGTAATTTTATTTTTAGGTAAAATCATATCGCCATGAATGTCTCGGTGGTGCAGTGTGAGGTCACAAAATATTAACACACTCAATTCACACTGTAAATAGACCACAAGCATAATCTTTGTCAGATGGTAGCATTTCTTGGCAGGAATACTCGTTGAATATATATTTGAGCATTTATAATGCACATGTATGTGTTTGCCGATCAGAATTTGGCTGAAATTGTTCAATAGTGAATAAGAATGCAAACAGATAAATGTTATCATTTGATATTTTATAAACAGCCTCCTATATTCATATTATGATTTGCTACCAGAGTATTGACCACCTTTTTTTTTCATTAGAAATGGACGTGATGCCAGCAGGGAGCTCATTGGGTTTTTCTTTGCTTACGATAAAACGCTGACCGTTTACGAGTACCGACAGTTCGGCAGGAACAGGTACTGTGCTCCCCCAGTCTGAAGGGTTGTAAAAAATTTTGTCTCTGTCAAAAATTTATTTGACCTCTTGCTCCTCAGGACAAACGCCCTTCCCTTCATTGCGAAAGGATGCTACAGGCACGAGAGCGGCCGAAGAAAAGGAGCGCAGTACAGCATTCATGATTTCTATGTGGTAAGTATGTGTCGATAGCCTAACACATTTACACCACGTTTATCGCTGCAAAGACCAGACTCAGATTTTCGCCTCTGCAAAACTTTAGACCCAAAACTATATAAGCTACAAAGGGCCGTCACATGGAGCCCTTTCCGCAAACTTAACCCCATAAATCCGACAGGCCGAAACGTGGGTTTGTCAAATGCAGCTGCTGAAAACAGAAAACTGTGGAACTTCAGAGCCCTGTTCCCATTCTAGAGTTTCCAAACATCCCAAAATATGTCCTGCTGACTTACTGGGAAATTTATGTGAAATGATGTAAAATATCATTATATTTTCTATTTGATGTTACACAGTGGCCATAAAAACATGGCGTCCTGGGTCTGAATATTTCTCTCAATGTCAGAGTGATGTAGCTTCACTGAAGCCCTGCAACCAGCAGATACAGAATATGTACATGACATTTTTTTACAATGTGGATAAAAATCGCTCTTTCTCAATTTAACCTACTTTGCAGGAAGTTTAAGGAAAAATCGGGGTCTAAGGAGTTAATCATATCTGTGCTGTTGAGGTCTCTCAAGTGCTGAGAACATTTCTGACTGATGTACTGTTTTTTATGATCGAATTCAAACTGATACATAAATAGACATTATACGGCTGAGCTCCATTGATGAAAAGTCAATGTGTCACAGAAAGATTAGCGTCATGTTTTGGTCTCCGTAATGGCTTCTCCATGAAGGTATCTGTGAACCTTGACGAAAAAACAAGTTGAAAAGCTAGCGTGTGATTGGTCCGTGAACACATATTTAAGGACTCATCGTGAAAGCCTCCTTATGATGTCATCACTTGACTGACTAATGGCGTAACTTCATCTTTCACTCAGTCACAAACCTTCCCGATCATAAGGCCGGCCCTGGCTTTGCTGTGGTTCAGCCAACAAGACCAGGTGAAAACTGAGTTACATAGCTGCACTATTTGTGTTCTGTGTTCAAAATTTTGGGCAAATTTTTACAGGAGTAGTCAGTGGTGTCGTCTATAAGGTTTATTCCTGCTCTATAAAGGCCCTCGCGGATGGAGATAAATACTGATTAGATCCGTGTGGGTCTGATGATATGATAGAACCTTTTCGCACTTCAGTTCGAAATAGCAATGGCCAATGAGGAAAGTACACTCAGCCGGCTGACCAATGGCGTAACTTGATCACTCGCTCTCGCACTCAGTCATGGACATCTGCGGATGTAGGGCCGGACCGTGAGGGGAAACTCAAAAATACTAACTTTTTTTATGGGTGTGGATGCTAATTACTACTCCTGTGCAACAGGGGGCGACCTTGTCTTTTTCCTCACAATCCAAAAGCCTGCCGGAGAGCATGAAGCAGAGGCCCCTGATGTTGCTGAGGATCACTGATTTGGATCAGCTGGTGAAGGACATGCTGCTGTAAGCTGGAGCTCGTCTGAATTAACCCTTGAACGTGTCCACTTACTGAAATGTGCGATGTACTAGTGTAAGCAATGGCTAAATCTCGAAAGCAATGCCTGAACTTGGAAGTGGGAGCTTCTGGGAGAAAACGAAGGCAGAATCAGTGCATATCTTTCACCCCAGAGCCTCCACAGATGACATGAATCGGGGCGAACTCAAAGAGGAACAAGAGGATCGGAACATCTTGGCCGCAGTCCAAGGTAATCCACCCTGATTGATGGCTGTGCTCTTTTCAGTGCCTCTTTCATGCCATAACGGTCTCCTAAAATTCTCCATTTCCTCAGACTAAAGTGGGACCTGATTGGTGGAATTTCACATAAACAGTCAGAGGTGCAGGCAATGATGTCATCAAAATGAGCAGCTTTAGCTTGTGCTAGTGTCTCTGTCTTATGACGGCTGAGCAGGTTGCATTTGTGATGTACATTTATTTTGAGGGGTTCACCCTTGTATCTAATCTCAGTTTCTCATGTTTTCGGGTTTCTTGTGTTGGTTTTTCCAGGTGTCTCTGAGTTTGTATGTTTGCCTGCTTGCATGAGTCCATTGTCTTGTTTGCATGTATGCACGCCTGCTTGCGTGTGTGTGTGTCTGTGTACACGGGGTTTATGTTGTGTGTTTGTGTTTGTGCTGATGTGGGCTGTGTGCGGGCGACTGTTTGTGTTAAGGTTGTGTGCGTTGGTGGCAGTTGGTTAGCTCAGGGTAATATTTTGATTTATGCAAATAGTGTTTGTGAGCGGGTAATTTTTGTGTATATTTGTGTTATGTTTGTGGTAATATGGGCTGTGCGCTGGTGTTGTGTATTGTGTATACGTGGATGATGTGTGTATTATTGAGTGTGTTTGTTAAGCTGTGTGCTGGTGTTGTGTGTGTTGTGTATAAGTGGGTGATGTGTGTATTATTGAGTGTGTTTGTTAAGCTGTGTGCTTGTGTATTACTGAGTGTGTTGGGGCTGTGTGCTGGTGTTGTGTGTACTGTGGGTGAAGTGTGTGTGTTTAACCTGACCTGCGCTCCTCTCTCCGCAGGAACGGTTGGGGATTGTGTTCACTGACCTGCGCTCCTCTCTCCGCAGGAACGGTTGGGGATTGTGTCCGTAAGAGGGCTGTGCGTGTACTGACAGGGCTGGGGAAGCTTCTTCGAGCAGCGGACGCTTCTGGAAATGGAATTCTGGGAAAAGAGGCGATACGCCGGGCCTTGGAGGATTTCCGTATCACACTGTCGGAAAAGGTCCGTGACGCAAACCCCCGCAATCGCACCACACAGAAGTCCAGCTGTCAGAGAGTAAGACAAGATACACTTTCTCGAACCCCGTGGGGTAATTTGTCCTCTGCATTTGACCCATCCTAGAGCAGCGCCCGGGGACCAACTCCAGTACTAAAGCCAGTTCCTTGGTCAGGGACACTGACAGGAGTGTTCCTGTGCATGTTTTTGTGGGTGGGGGAAACTAAAGTACCCGGAGGAAACCCGCACGAACACGGGGAGAACATTCAAACTCCACACAGAAAGGCCCCAGGCCGGACTCGAACCCACGACCTTCTTGCTGCGAGGCGACAGTGCTAATCACTGCGCCAGGGTGCCGCCCGAGGCGGGAGTAGCAGGAGTAACGGTCCTGCCCCATGTCTTGTCCACACACTAACTCACCACTGAATTACATCAGCCCTCTGAGGACTGGAGCCAATCAGCAAATTAATCAGGTTACAACAAAATCCTGGGGAGGAATTTTACTCTCTGATCCTGGTTTTCCCACTGCTGGTGCCATTTCTTTAAAAACATACTCTCCCCAACGCTTTTCTTTTTCTCTTTATCAATTAGCATTAAATTCTCACTTCACTTCCCTTCATTGAAGTAAATATGTCTCTCCCTTGAGGACTTCGATGCTGCCTGGAGTATCCTGGATCAGAACGAGGACGGTCATGTGGACTACGGGGAGTTCATGAGGGGAGTGATCGGCGAAATGAATGAGTTTCGCAAATCTTTTGTCAGAAAGGTACAATACCTGTCCACTGTCTTTCACATCTGCTGATTGTTTCCCGTCAAAAGGATTGGCTTCAATCGTTTCTTCATCTGCCAATAAACACATCCATTATTGAATTTTCTTTTTTATCTTGGCCTTTGAAATAAGTCTGTATGTTGCAGAGGAGTAATTCAGTTTGAGAAGTATTGCAGCAGTTTAAAGGACAGTTCTGTCCATGTGATTGTTGATTCTAGGCGTATATGAAGCTCGACCCAAACAAGTCTGGAAATGTCTCCATGACCGATATAGAAAAGTTTTACTGTGCCAAGGGTCACCCAAAGGTCATATCAGGTAAGCCCGTACTTGCTCGTTAATTTGTCGTTCGGAAAAGTGCCAAGTGTATTCTTTTGAAGGCGCATTCACTTCCAAATTGAGTGGATCATTCACGAAATATTATTTTCTTGTAGTTTGTGATAATAATCACTGACTGCTGCAGCAGAGTTCAGCAAACATTGTTTCTCAGTAGACATTGTGCTAGATGCAATGGCAGGGTAAATTGAGTTTACTGAGGCAAGATTTCATTGCCAAGATTTTAGCGAAGGCTGTCTTAATGTTTGTTTATTGTTTTTTTTTTCCTCGTTTTCAGCCATTGCTCTAAACTTGTACAAAATTCCTGAAAACACCAAACCTACATTATGCCCAGGTATCGGGTTTTACTTGCCGAGATGTGGTTCTTGGATGGCCTGCGGAAAACGGCTTTAGCTTCATGCACATCTCAACTTTGGCCCCGCTCTCCCTGCCGTGTGTCGGTTTTATCCACAGTTCCAATCCTAGGATTTAAGAAAAAAAACTGTCAATATTAGTCTTAATTAGCATCTTGTATTCTTAGCAGCTATTTACCCTTTTTTTGCCACTTTTTGGCAGAAATATCTGTGCATGCACAGGTGGACCCCGGGATCAATGTTCAGAACCACTGCACAACAGGACTTTAGCATATACCTGTCACCAAATCTTCTGTCTGCAACAAAACATTCAATGAGAGACTAATCTCAACTGAATCACACCTCAGGCCCTGGTTCAGCGCACGTTATTCCAAGATATGTCCCAACCCGTTTTTTTTTTTTTGGCATGTTTGAAATGATCTTGTGATCCAGGAAATGTTATGACTTGTGGTTAGAACAGCAGTTGTGGAAAAAAACCGTCTTTGTGAAAAATCTTGTTAACTGAACCTTGTCTGCAGCGAAGCATACAGTGAGTGATCCACTGAATAAAGTGTAAAAAAACAATAACAAAATTATTATGTGCACAGTACAAGAGTGTAAGAATTTTCTGCATTGTTTGTCTTGAAGTACACGCTTAGCTTTTGCAACGGCTGACATGCAGTGAGCTTTGGGGAAATTTAACAAAGCAGTTTTTTGTGAGCTCGCTGGACAACTGCATCGTTAAACTGATGCAACTCTGTTTACTCCAGTTTATTTTTCCAGTGTGAAAGCATTCCGGGTAATAATGAGTGTGTTTATCCAGTAATTTCTGATGCACTGCTTTGTAGCACACATCCTTGGATGAACACTGACCTGTGACCTCTCCGCCAGGTGCGTCCACAGAGGCGGAGCTAACGTCAGGGTTTATCCAGTCACTGCAGGAGGCCTGCCGTGACCCCAGGGAGGTCTCATACAGTGAGTTTGAGGACTACTATGAGGCTTTGAGTATTGGAATCCCCAATGATCAGGATTTTGCCAACGTTCTGAAGAACTCCTGGGGAATATAGAGCTGATTACAATATCGATCCCTTTTTTTCTCACCTGAATGACAAAGTGTAATTTTTTTTTCTGTTTACTCACTGAAGTATTGCTTATGACATTTTTTTAGTTCATATAATGTTGTTTGTTCAGAATCAATTGATTCTAATGTTGTAAATAGAGTATTCTTGTTCTGCTGTGACAGTCTTGCCACTTGTAAATTCTTGAGCACCGATTTGGGTAAAAATAATCCCAACATACTTGCTATTTAAAGGGTGAAATGATGTTCACCTTTTTTCATTTACATTTTGTGGTGTGAAAGTCGCCCTGCCTCTTTAATTATTCTGATACAGGAGATGAAATAAAAAACTAAATTTAAAAAAATCACTGTAGGATATTTGTGTGGGGGAATTTAAAAAAAGCCTGGATCGGTTCTGGAGTTATGGCCAGTAGGTGGCGTAAATTTTTTTTTAAAGTCTGCACCGCAAATTAACATCGATGTAAATGCATGTCATAATGTTAGATAATTGTCAGTTTTTAATTTGAAGTGCATTGACGTGTCAGAACATGCAAAGGAAGTAATGGTCACTGCAAGTCTGATGTTTACCCTGTTTTTTGTTTTTTTTTTTATTCTGTTTTTCTGCATTTGTGAGAAGCTTTTGTTGCAAGTGATAGTTTGTTATACTTCTGAATACATTTATTTTAAGTCACAGGGCTGTCTTACACTCTGGATTGTTTCAGATTTCTGAGAAGAATATTTGATTGTCTTTTATTTCGCTGTACCAGAGTCGTAAAATCAAGGTTCCTTTCATTAAAGCCCAAAAACTTAGTTCTTTCTAACCACCTGGCTTTGCTAATTAGCGCAGTTACCGTGGTGAATAAAAACATGGCAGGAATTTAACTCTCTGGATTTTCAGTTCCGTTTCTCCACCAAGGAGTTTGATGCTTATTTAAATGCACATTTTACAAAGCGAAATCTGTTCAGAGAAGGAAGAGGGTGGCCGTCTTGAACAATAATGCCTTATGTTTATAAACAATTCGTCTTCATCCAGATTGATGCTCCTTTTATTTAACATTTTACATTATTGTTGATTAGGGAATATATATTTTTCTCTCACCCTGACCACCTAAATTCATGGCCACTAATCTTGTGAAATGCTATCCAAAAATGAAAGAATACAACATGAAACAAAGATGTTGTTTCAAAAATCTCAAGTTCATCCGGAAATTCAATTAGGCCTACTACAGTTTGTTCGGTGTTGTTGGTTGCTGAACAATGGCACACAAAGTCAGGTAAGTTGTAATTCCTGATTCAACAGCACACTTTTTATTTTTCTTTCCTTCCTAACGATAATGTTAACGTTACTTCTCCTTTTCCCGATGGACTTCGCATTCGGACGCCTCAGTTCCTCATTTCCTCCACACACACCCGTGTAACATGAGCGGCAGTTTCCTGGCCTGTCTTCCCCTTTAAGGAGGCAGCGGCTCAGTGCTGGGAATTCACGTCATTCCGCCACTTAAATACCCAAATCAATGAGCTCTGCTGTCCGCCTTCTGCCGTCTCTTCCAGGAAGAAACTCGTGTTATGAACACGGCGCAGTGTGGCCCGCCGCGCAGGGGGGATGACAAAGAAGTTGGGCTCATCTGCGACGTGCGCCGTCCCTGCGCTGAAATACGCACATTCAACTTGATCGCGTTTACGATGGAAAGCAGTGCGAGTGTCGGAGTCGGATGCGGGTGATTTTTTTCTGGGCTGTTTCGAGGAAAAACGGGGTGAAGGAAAGTGGGAGAAGCAGAACTTCCTGGATCTGACTGAGACATGTCCGAATCCCCGCTGCAGAATAAAATTAAGGTATTTTGCGAATTTCTTTCATTCCCAGTTTCGATCGATCGCATCCTATCGCCGAGAGTCGCGGTGTGTGTGTGTGTGTGTGTGTTTATCATCTGTTGCCGACTGCCTTGTATGGCTGGTGTATTGTGAGCGCACGGTAAATGAGTCGTGGTGTGTGTGTGTGTGTGTGTGTGTGTGTGTGTGTGTGTGTGTTATCCGCCGCCGACTGCCTCGTTTGCGCACGGTTAATGAATCGCGGTGTGCGTTTGTTTATCATCTGTTGTTTGGCTGATGTGTTTGCGCACGTAAATGCCATGCTGTGTGAACCTGTTCCGCTGTTCAGCTGAGGCAGATCATGATCGAACTCTTACTGCGATCTTTTCGCAGTGTTTTACCCATATTTTTCAGTACTGGCGGCGATAAATGAAAAAAATAATCGATACAAATATGTCATCAGAAATGTAAATGTTCCCATGCTTTAACAGCATTGTCGGAGACTCATTATACCCTGAACAAAGTTGGCTAACTTGCGGTGGTCGGGTTGCAGAATCGCTATAGGGTGGGTTCATGGACTTTATGATGGTGAAAGGACAAAAACGCGATGGCATCGATCAAGCTCGCAGAGAACATTTATATTCGCTTTTCCTCAAATCACTGGACGGCCTTCCTCAGGGGAGTCGCTCTTTAAATCCTTTTCTCCACTTTTATGAATGAAGTTCTTGTTGTGTCGGGTACTTGAACTTCAGACTCGTGAAAACGTCCTTCATTTAGTAATGGAGGCGTGTTTCTTTTTGCAGTTCACAAATATTTTGGATAAGGTTTCCTCAATATTAACCATTGTGGTCTCTAAATTGTTGAAAAGAGATGAAAACTATTTGTACTGACATCTGAAGTGAATGTTTTTCAACGAGCACGACGTGAATTTCTGAAAACTGTGCCAATAATTAACTACACAGGAAGGACTCTGGTTGAAAATTAATTCAGCGTTTGGGGGGGAAATATTGAGCCACATGTGGCAACTGCACTTCTTTGAATGTTTTAAACAGCAATAATATGCTTTGGGAACTGGTCAAATTCGATCAAGAAAACTTGGACATCGACAGCAACCCCCACACACCACATGCAGTATTACTGAGACGTCCTCTTAACTTTCCCTGTCAGAAATGTGCTATTTCTTGTGGTTTGAAATGAGGGCAAAATCTGATGGGTCCACAGTATACATGTCCTTACATTTGTTCTCCGTGGATATTGACAATTCTCATTTACCTTTTTATTTTTGGCCTCAGTTATTTAGGGTGTGGAGATTTACCTGAGTCCCGGGGGTCAGTATTATTCTCACAGATTTTCTCTCCTGCACGATCTGGCCTGATAGCAGCGAGTCATCATGATATTGTAGTTTTCTGTTGGCGGGTGTTTTGTGCAGAAAATGGCATCACATGGAGTGCAGTTGAAGGCCAATGTTTTAACTGGCCTGAGCTGCCATTAAAGTAATTGGCTGAGGTCACCTTATTGCCGCTCACGCCACAGGAGCATTGAGTGTGTTTCTGAGCTTCTGGGGCTATCAGCAGCCCTTCGAACACACTCCTTCACAACTGCGTGATCCCCTGCCCTCACCTGCTTACATACAAGGAACTTCATGATGCGCGACCCATCCGGCGAGGGGGTCATCGAAGTCTTTGGCTGTGAATCTGATGCTGCGGCTGTAGAAAGAGATTCTGGCTCATGCAAACTCATGCAGATTCTCTCCCCGCCGAAATTTGCTTCTTGATTTGCTCCAGTTCTTTCGCTGAGCGGACATGCTGAGCAGTGGCTGGTTTTGGGAAGATACCCCGCTATGATTCGCTCTTTGAGCATTGTTAGGGCCAGTTTCATGAGGTGAGTTTGGCCAATGTCCTTCATGCCGGGGCATTTGACTGGGACTCGCAACATTGATAGTTCGAGACTGTGTTTGGGCGTAATGAGATGGGCTCTGAGCCCTTGAGCAATGTTCTTACCTCCACTTAGCTCCTCACGGTACCAGCTGCTGTTTCGTATGATTAACAAAGTCGATTAGCATAAGAGCATGGATGTGTTTTGTAATGGAAACAAAGAATATAATTCACTTGCCTTCCCCAAAAAATCTGCTCTTTTCAGAACTGCTTACCAAGCAGCTAAATAATATAATGGGAAATGACATCCTTACACACTCATTAGAGCACTCGCTGGAATGAAATGATTGGACAGAAAGGAATCATTTCGTCATCAGGTTTCACAATGTGTATGCGTGAGAATATGAACCCAATAACCTGTGGTGTTACGTTTGTCTGCGCTCGCCGTGACTGTTAACACCGCCGCTGATCACTGATGGCGGGAGATTCTGCGCTGATACTCGCGTCCCAAATTTCTTAAGGCTGGCTTCAGCTGATTTTAAACAGGAAAAGCCACAACACTGCGCTTCTGCTCTGGTTTAATAATTTATACAGCGACTTTTAAAACTTGGCTAATGGCTTAAATGTATGAGCCTGACAAGTGCATGCACACGGGAAATCTCCCGCTGTGGATTGCCAAAATATTAATGAACATTCTGTGTACTATAAAAATGTTTCTTTTTTTTTGGTCTTTCATGATGAGTATATGATTATGATTAAGTTTTGTGTCCACATGGTCTTGCAATGGAAACGCAGTTAATCGCTGACAGAAGAAGTTAATTCTTGCTATGCTAGTCTGAAGTTGATGCAGTTATTCTGAAGTCGGCTTGAGGTGACTAAATTGTATCAAATTGAGTGTGGATTGATTTGCTGTAATTCTGCTCTATATTGTGGCCTGTCAAAAACCTGCAACCTCAACCCTCACTCATTAATTAATTACGCAAGCTGTGTGTTGTATAGTGATTTTCCAGCCAATCATGGCAACCGTGTTCATAACAGCAAAGTACTTATTTTTCACTCATGGTTAATGACGGGTTATAATTGACTTAAATGAGAGTGTATCCCATTAGACTGCCATCTCGTTCCTCATTCATTTTTGTTGATTTTCAGTGCATTATTTATACCAATTAATGCAGGCCTTAGTGCAGGAGTATTTAAATTCCTGCTTGTATTATTTTGCTGCTGCATAAATGTCCCGGATTAAAGGGATGACCGTGTGGATTTGTCATTCTTCTCATATCCTCGGGCCTTTTATGAACCAGTTTGGTTCTCTGCCTGGCCTCAGGGTGCTGAGACAGTGTGCCGGCCGAGATTCGGGCCTGCAACCTCCCGATTATTACGCCGCGTCCTTTCCTTTACCACTGCTGTGGTTCTGAATGATCGATCGTTTCTGTCGCCTCAAATAATGCCTTTTGCCTTAGGTAATACTGAAAGGGCCATTGGTTCAGCTTGTCTCCATTCTTTTATTACTCTTCAAACAAGAAAACAAAAACATTGTGGACTCTGATTTGGTCATTCATACCTGCAGTTCCATGTAATTTTTTGAGAATGTCCCCATCACCCAAAACTCAATTACCCTCTGCCCCTTGTCTGGCGATTTGTATTGCATTCTGGGCAGTGTAGTTTTTGTGTGGGAATGAGGGCACTATGTGGTGGGGTAGATCTTAGATTCACTCAGCTCGTCTGGGCTTAATTCACACTCTGCTATGGGGGTAAATCTGTGGTAGAAATCATTGTGTTTGTATTGTTTGCCTTTGGGAACTGAGCACGTTTAAGTTAGGTCAACATCAAGGTTTTTGTTGTAGTTTCTCACTGAATAAAGACATCAGTCTTTCACTATAGAGGTATGATATCTGTGCACAATCCGCAGTAGTAGTTCTCTTATCTTCTCACAGTGACGTTCCTCAGTCATTTTCCCATCTGCTAGTAAAATAGTCCCAGTCTTTGCATACGAGCCACATTTATTTGCACTTTGCGGTAGCATTACTAACCTGTTGTAAAGTTGTGATTTATATACATTACCATAAATCTGGAGATCATCATTGTTTTAGTTAGTTGTGCACAGTAATGGGGGAGGGCGCTGGGCAAATATGTTTGATGGTTCTGACCGACGTCAACATCACCACACTGATTCCGCTGTTACACTGAGGGCCCGATTCACTCAGGCCAACGCTTGAGGCAAATCCGCTGATAAATGTAAAACCAATGGCGCAACTGATGATTAGCGCTAAACTAATGCCGCGACCAGTCGTTGCACAAGTTGCTGGTTTTTCGTGGGCTGAATGACTTTGCGCACCTGACAGGCCTTTGAAAATGGGCACTGAGTTCGATTCATTAGCTTTTGTCGGTGCTTATCTGTGAAATACGGGCTTTATTGACATTCCAGTTGATATAAGTGGAATGGAAATGGTATCGCGGGGAGAATCTGTTTTGGCTGCTCTGCTGGGGTTGTCCTGCTTCGATAAGCCGTACTCTGTTCGCCCCGCCGTGATGTGTTTTAGTGAGCGTTTGCAGCGTGGCGGTTAAGGTGTTGCTGTGCTCTGTGTGTCCGCAGCAGGAGAGGATCACGTTCAGTCCCTCGGCGAGTCCCGTGCCAAACTCTACCTCCTCCCCCGCTCATGTCCCTGCATCCCGGCAGCTTGGCCTGATGGACGGAGAACTGGGAAGCCTGCCTGCACACCTGCGTGAGTCCTGAGGGCGCGTACGCACGCACGCACACACACACACACACTTACACATGCAAACACACCTGCCTGCACACCTGTGTGAGTCCTGAGGGCGCGTACGCACGCACGCACACACACACACTTACACATGCAAACACACCTGCCTGCACACCTGTGTGAGTCCTGAGGGCGCGTACGCACGCACACACACACTTGCACATGCAAACACACCTGCATGAGTCCTGAGGATGCGTATGTATGCACTCATGCACGCGCGCACACACATATATACACACACCTGCGTGAGGCCGTGTACACACACACACTTACACACACACACACTCACACAAACATGCATGCACACCTGCGTGAGTCCTGAGGACACGTACACACACCTACATAATTAAAACACACATGTATGGGAGGGCGGAGGGGTGTCTATCATTGAGTGATAAGTCAGTGACTGGTCTGTACTCTTTTTAGAGGGGCATTTAAAAATCCCAACTTGTTCAGACTGGTAAAAATCTAATTGTACATTAAAAAAATCACTCTTGTGTAAATGTTTGAATGTCCCTGTTAAAGATGGTCAGGTAGGTGCCTGGCTTAACTCTCGTCCATCATATCACCTTATTCCCAATAAACAGTCCTGGAAAAGGTGGACATTTTATGCTGTGCCAAACTAGCTGCTGAAAGTCATGTTTAATTTGCCACTACTTCTCAATACTCTGGTCTTCAGGAACTGTGTCCGATTCTGCTCAGGAGTGTACTGAAGGGGTGTGATTATTATCTAACGGCTGGGCTTTAGTGTGTGTACTGACCACATGCAGTCGCGGATCAAGTTCCCCACCTGCCCTCACCATGTTGGTATTGTTCCAGAAGGAGGAAGTGCTCAGAGCTGTTGGCTTTCCCGCCACCCCTCTCGCATTCCGGGGTCAAGAGTCAGGTGTACTAACCCGGATATCTCCCTGTTCACTTCCTGGTCTGCTTGTTTGTCACTCACCTTGTGACCTTGTGAGTTGACAGTGAGAATATTCCAGAGCAGAGAGATGGTTGGTCATCTTTACCGGTGTAATGATGCTGTCAGTTTTCTCCCCTGAGGATGTAAAGTGTGTTCGGTCTGTTATCCCACAAATACATGAGGCGACACCCGAATCACGATGTTAGAAAGAAAAAAAAAAGACAATTTTGTAATATGACTGGTGTTTCCAGACTTCCAGGTTTTAAAGGCTATATTACAGTAAAGGATAGCGATTCTCTGAATTTGTCAGTCTGTTCTAGCGGTTGCCAGTACCTGTTTCGTCATCATATCCACATAACTAATGACTGTTTATTAAAAATCACACTTTGAAAGCACCAATAGTTATCCGTACAATGTTGCCGCTGGGCCATATCGATATCACTGTGTTCAGTGAAAAATGTTGTGATATTTGATCGTGTCCGTGCTGCCCAGCCAAACTGCAGATGGGAGAGAGGTGCACTCAAACAGGGAAGGAAGTGTTGAGTGTGTGTTCGCTTCTTTCCTGTGGAGGAAGCAGCTCGGATCAGCTGCCCATCGCTCACGGGTCGCCTGACAGGAAGAGCGTGGGGGAGTCAGCAGCGCTGCAGGGGATTTTGTGACTGGCAGTTGTGGGTTTGTGAATATTGCTGACTGGAGTGTCAGTCATACATATTTGTGTAGGTTTTGCACTGCCGTGTTGTGTACTGAAGTGGCATGTGCTCGAAAGGGTCCCATTACAAGACAGTGGGTGTGTACACTTTTATCCAAGTCCTCAGTGTGTGTGTGTGTGTGTGTGTGTGCGCGCTTGTGCTTTTTTTACTTCAGATTTTTTTGTTTTACCAATCTCTTCTCCAGGGATGTTTATAACTGAGACTCTGGGCGATACAAAACTACGATGGTACAGCTGTTAGCCTTTAGCCAATGTTTTTACTCTGTATATCAGTTTGAGAGTGTGAGAGAGAGTGAGCATGTGTGTGTGTGAGAGAGAGAGACAGGGAGAGAGAGTGTGAGTGTGTTTCTGTGAGCTTGTATGTGTGTGTGTGTGAGAAGGGAAATTTCCTGCCCCTGGGAGCCGCTGGTTTCTTCAGGAATTTCCTGAGTGGGCCGACAGCACTTCCTGAATCAGTGTTTTCTGAAAGGGAAACTGTTCTCACTGCCAGCAGCCAAAGAAAGCACACAGCCGCTCTTCCCTGTACAAGCCCCCATTAAACTCCCTCTCTTCCCCATTCAAATCCTGTATAACTCACTCCCTGCACAAACTGAACTGAAGTGGGTTGTGCATGTTTGTTTGTTTTGGCGGAAGGATTGTCTGACTGCAGAACATGTTTCTGGAAGTACGGGACACTCAGATCTACACGTCACATTCCTGGGTGCAGCGAAGCTCGTATGCAGTAATGAGCGAGCGAGAGAGAACTCTTTCTCTGCCGATAATATCGCTACGGACAGACAGGTGCTCCTGTTGTAAATGCGGATGATTTCTGCCTGAGAGAAATGGTTAACAGCGGTCACATGACTCGGTTCTGTGTTTACTCTGACTTTCCCAGAGAATAAATCACAGTCTTCTTCAGCTGGGCTTCTGTCTGTATGAGAGACCGGATAGATTTCGCACAGAAATGTGGAAATTATCTGCGCTGTGTTGAAGTTGTGTGTATTTAGTTTATTTGAAACCCCGAGGTAAAATTTTACATGGGTGCAGCTGGAAATGTTTTCTCTTTTGGAAGTTTGGGAATGGCCTCCTGTCAGCGTTTTATCGTCCTGCAAAATCTTTGAACCGGTGCTTTGACAAGAATATCGAAATCACCTCTCTGCTGTTATGGAGTTAATGGCCACATTTGTGTCAGAAATCTCTGCAGGGATATCGGTGATAACGACGCATTAACCCATGGCTGATGAACAGGCTGTGATTTGTCCTGGTTTGTGGGACATTTCTGTTCTCCACTGCCTGCTGATGTTTATGTCATGAACAGCTGCACTGAAGGATTGTTTCTGTCTCTACGTTGACTTGGTGTGTGTTCGTGTTACAGCACAAATGCTGAGTTTAAGTGCAGCTTCACCTCGCTTTAAATCACTTCGAGTGGCAACCTGTTGGTGGGAAATCGGCTTTAACCGAAGATGCGTGATCTTTCAGAAAATGGCGCTCTTCAATGAAACGCGAGACAAGCGGCCCCAAAGATTGTGGGGGGCTAAACATCTGTATGTACTGCGTAATCAGAAAAGCTTAGTGATTGACGCCACAGTATTGAAGTCGAGCCAGTTCTTGTTCCTGAAGTGACTGAGATGTTTTTGACCGATGTTCCTCAAATCTCAGCCCTTAAGATCTAACACCTGCTGGTTTCCACCATCCCTTAACCTGGGAGTCCAGTGTGAAGGCAGTCTGGCCCGACAGCATCGTTAAGTGTTTGGTTAATTACCCAGTATGAGAGAAAATCAGGGCTGGATTTGGATCCGAGGTTCAGATTTGAGAATCCCTGGTGTAGACGGTCAACTGTAAGCTGCTTCAGATAAGTTTCTGCTGAATAAGTGCAATGTTGACGTGCTGATGCACGAGGCCTGGTGCGCATTTAGAGTCCGCAGGTGGGAGGACTCTGGCGGTTTGGCAGGGCGTTGTGAAACGGCGTACAATCTTTAGCTCTTCGTCAACCAGCCCCGCAAATCCAGAGAACTTCAGGTGACTAGAAACTGCTTGCTTTAGTCACGGCTCTGTGGCGCACGGAACAGGTTTAACCATTTCTTTGGAAACGGAGAGGGGGCTGGGCAGGTGGGTGGGCGTTATTTGACATGGACCCGGCTCAATCTGCTACATCTCGCATCCATTCAACAGTGTGATTAGTGTGACAAGCATGTAGCCGACAGCGGACGAGTCAGACTCCTCCTGGCGTGGAGGTGTCAGGCCCTGTCGCCCCGGTCACAGCCCCTCCAGAACCAGCGGTCCACTTCCTTCCCTGCTTTCGTGCGTCAGGAAACCAGAATTCCAAAATCCAGGGAGTGACTCACCGCGAGTGTTGAGCAAATCTCCGCCTCCTCGATCACAAGCGCGATGATTCAGACCTTCTCCTCTCTCGCAGCTGCTCAAACTACAGAAATGCTGTGAAAAACACAAGTATTGTTCAACTGCCGAGAGTTTTTGTCTTTAGAATAAAGAATCTTATTTCTATGACTTTTTGCTGAAATGGGAAAACATCTTGACTGAATTCAATATTTGCCAGAATGGTAAAAAAATTTCACCAGGCATGCAAATGATGAAATGGATAATACTAATTTACTCTCCTCCAGTGGTAAACAACTCTGATCCTAGAGACTTGCCTTCTAGTAGGTTTTCATTCCAGCGCCAGTTTGGCTCAACTGATTCTGCTAATTAGTTGCTTAATGAGATCCTTTGCAGTAGAAGGAGTTGTTGATAGGGTTGGAGTGAAAACCTACAGGATGGTAGATCTCCAGGAACAGGGTTGGGCAGCCCTGCTCTAGCTGTTGAATGAGGTGAGCTTTGTTAGGGTCTGAGTGTAAACCTACAGGATGGTAGCTCTTCAGGAACAGGGTTGGGCAGCCCTGCTCTAGCTGTTGAATGAGATGAGCTTTGTAAGGGTCTCAGTGTAAACCTACAGGATGGTTGATCTTCAGGAACAGGGTTGGACAGCCTTGCTCTCGCTGTTGAATGAGATGAGCTTTGTAAGGGTCTCAGTGTAAACCTACAGGATGGTTGATCTTCAGGAACAGGGTTGGGCAGCCCTGCTCTAGCTGTTGAATGAGATGTGTTTGATAGGGTTTGGGCGTAAACCAGGAGATGCACTGTCTTGTAGGAACGGGGTTTGTTGCCACTGTTCTGCTTGAAGGGTGGTTACAGTCCCCGTGAAACAGCTGTAGAACTTAACGGTCTCTCTATCCATGAACTCTGATGTCATATTAAGGACTGAACAGGCAGACGAGCAGGTCCGGGGGTGGGAGCACCTTTGGCCAGAGAGCGAACAGAGCGTGTCCCTTTTGTCCATGCTAGCAGTCCTCTGGGTGAACCTCGCAGGTTCTCCGATGGCGAGTGCTGACGCTTTTGCGGTGCAGAGTAGGACAGGGCTGCCTGAAGGGCCATAGCAGGGCTGTTCGGGGAACAACACAGAGAAATAAGATATGAATGATCTCATCTCCGGCATGTTCGTTGAGAGCTCGCTGGTTGCCTCGGCAACACAAAGCCTCCTCCTCAGCTGAGCGCAGATCTCTGACAGGCGAGTTAGGCAGTGGTGACGGGGGTAAGGGAGGATGAGGAGGAGGGAGGGAGAGGGGGATGTTAGAGAGGAGTGTGGATGGGCCCTGGGGGGGTGGGGGGGCGTTCAGTGTAGGAAATGTGGAGTGCGGCCCTTTTATAATGTCCCAACACTACTGTCACTGGAATCATAACATTCAGAGAACGTTCCTGTCATGTTGAGTGATTGTACTGGTAATCTGGGCGTGCGGCAGGTTTGTGGTGGGCGTCTGTCTGCACCTGTGGAGGAAGGTTCATATGTGTGTGTTTGTGAGTGTGTGAGAGCATGTGTGTATAAATGTATACATGCGTATATTGTGTTATGTATGTGAATGTGTGTGAGTGACTGTATGTAAAGTATGCATATGTGAATATCAGTGTGCATCTAACTGTGTGCATGTTAAAATGATTGTGTGATTTTGTGTGAATAAAAGTGTGTATGTGTGAATATAAGCGTGTGAGATTATATGTAAGTGTGTGTGTGTGTGTGTGTGCGCGCGGCAGACTGCCGATAAACCTCTTGGAGTTCGGCCCGATCCTGACCACAGGAAGTTTCCTTCGCTGGAAGGAGCTGTGGTTCTGCTGAAGGGGGAGGGGGCACTTCCTGTTGAACAGAGGGCATTGTGGGAAGTTTTTGTGCTCTTTCCTCCTCCGCGTGGCAGCTGCAGAGCCCAAGCCTCACAGATGGCTGCAGCTCGTCCCCACGGCGATGGGGGAGGGGGGTGTTTCTGTGAGTGTGAGTGGTTGTGTGTGTGTGTGTGTGTGTGTGAGTGAGAGTGTGTGTGTGTGAGTGTGTGTGTTTGTTTGTCAAGAAGCCCTTGCTCTTAAAAGCTTTAATGTCTTTCTACAGTGTCTGCCCCACCATTAGTATATGTGTGTGTGTGTGTGTGTGTGTGTGTGTGTGTGTGTGTGCTAGCCGGTCTACATCTGTTTACCGACCCTCCTCCTGCAGAACCCCTGTCCTGCACATTTTACACACCCCCCGATCTGACTCGCCCTGTCCAGCTCATTAAGTACAACACTAACGAGCTCATCACCTGAATAAGGTGTGTTCAATCAGGGAAACATCTAGAATGTGCTCGACAGAGGCATTCCAGGATCAGGAAACACTGCTCATCGTAACGTTAGCCTTCAGTCGGTTTTATAAAGTAAACTGAAGCACCTTACCTGGGCTCCTGGGCTTTCAGTCCCAGAATGCACTGCTTCACATCTCTTCCTCCTGCAGTCCTTGTTTTTACCTGTTTTTTAAGTTGCGGTGCGTTCAGGCAGAAGCAGTTTGTGCCAATTTGGCTGTTGGTCAGAATGATTTGACTGCACCTCACTACCTTGTGAAAAATACGTCTTGTTTCCTGTTCCTTTAAAAAAGGGAAAGCATTAAGACAGTCAGTATTTCTCTCCCCCCCAAGGGCTCATTACAGCCGTGCCCCACCTTAGACTTGACCCCGTCACAGAACTTCCGTGAGTCTTTGTCTGGGCGCTTTACTCAGGCGAGGTTTCAACTTGTTATGCGGTGAGATTGGAACAGGAAGAGGTGTTTGGGAGGGCTGTAACTTTAGAGAAGGCATGACTGTCTGCTCTGACTCAGCTGGGACTAGCGTACTCGTTAGCAGAATCTCAAATAAGGCAGGTCCTCAGTCCTCTTCTTTTTTTTGCACCCTCCCCTCCCCTCCCCAAGCACGTGTCACTCAGTATGACTGTGGAAAATCGGAAGCTGGCGGTAGCAGTTAGCGATAGCTTCCTGTATTTGAGCGGTTTAGCGTGCGCTCATCAGGAGCTGCCAAATGCGCAGTTTCCTTAAAGCTAACTATAAATAGCAGGCAGGTGATCACTTCCTGGCTGTACCCAATGCTGTCACCGTTTTGGAACAGGATCAAAATGGCTGCCGTTCAAAAGCGGCGGAAAGGGGCTTCAGGATGTCCGCGGTCATTGACTCAGGAGGACAGGATTGTAATTGTCATGTTGCCAGCAGCGTATTAAGCAAAAGCTCATTAATTGGATGGGACTTTTTACTCTCGTTGCTGTTGCTCGGCTGTAGAGAGCTAAAAGGGGCAGTTTTGAAGAAAAATTGGCAAGTCCACTTGAAATAAATAATGAAATGGCACCCAAGCGCCAACACAGGTGGGGGTGGGGCGTGGGGGTATTTTTTTTGTTGTTTTTTTGAAATGTGTCGGCCCCTGTACACAGAGGTCCCTCCGCAAAGAGGTTGCTGGAGTTTGTGAGCGAAATGACTGCAGGTCATTTGTCCGACCAACCCCCCCTACACCTACTCTTGTTCTTTAGTTTTGGGCACCTTCTTCCTCCGCGCTCCGCAGTTATGATTCATACGCACTTCTGTCTCCTCATGTAACATCATTGTTTCACTTCAGGCAGGATTTTGCACTCCTACGCTGACAAAAAATGAGCTTCCAATGAGATCCGCTTCCGCTAGGTTCACTATTTCCTTGCTTCACCTTCTGAAATTGTCGCCTGCAGAATTGCCTCACGTTGCTGTAATCTGAGGACAGTTTCTCGAAGCGCACAAAGAGAACGCCCTCCGTCGAGCGCTGTCCTCAGTAATCATATGTAGCATAAACTATCTAAAAATGAAAGGGTTGCCTCACCTTTTTGCATCATTGTGTTGGTTGCCAGACAGTACAGTCTTTAAGGATTTTTCAGAATCCAAGAGGCAGAAGTAGTCTCGTTCAAAATTCTGGTTTCCCCTCAGTGTTGTACCAAACTACGCTTCCCGATGCTCATACCTGTTCCTCTGTGACATCACCGTTGACCCTCGGCTCTGAGTGTGGGTTGGACTTCATCTTCAACCTGAGCCAATTGGCACTTAATTGACTGAATGACTTATGGAATCACCAACCAAGAGACTCATTTAGATTTTATTGAGTGCTGTCGGCTTCTTTCGCCTCAATTCGTTCTTTTTTGGACCAGATTCCAAGGCTGGAATCGACAATCCTCATGACAAACTTCGTAGCAGAGGAGGCATTCTTATGTTGTCTGGAAATTCCCTCTGAAACAGGCGAATTATCTTCGCTCGGTTTGAGGACCGTTCCAACCAAGCCTGAGGCCATTAGCCTGTGTTTTATTGTAATGAATCCAAACCTGCTGGGCCTTTGGTTTGGACGGAGGACATGCTAAGTGTTCCCTTAGTGACGTCATACTAGAGCGCAACCAGGCAAACTGACCAGCTGGTCTCTCTATGGGGTGGGAGATATTCCTGGAATACAGGCCCGTGAATACACTCGCGCTTTCCCAAATTATGTTGAAAACATTTCATTCCTGAGGAAAATGTGGCTCATATCTGTATGTGGTTGCATCTAAGAGAACTGCACTCTGACAAAACTATTGAGATATTACTAACTGCAGCATTTCTCGTCCATTTATGGATTTGTTTTTGATTTGTGAAGGTTGCACTCGTGCCTGGTGATACGCTGGCGTTCCGCTCGAGGTGAACCCCAGGATAGGTTCCAGCCCCTCTATCAAACAGGTTTATGATGGATGGATGGTGTTCCAGTGGAGAGACACAATGCATCACTCTGGGGAGTTCTGGTTCCAAGAACTCCAAGCGAAGCTTTTAGTTTGTGTTCTTGAACTTCAGTGACCAGTTGTGATTGATTGGGAGCTCGTTTATGAACATTCTGATGTCACTGAAATGGGCCACAGTTCTGACGAGAGGCCCGTGGTTCCCCCAGCAGGTCTGCAGCCGGTGTTCTGGAGCAGGGAGGACGTGTCGCAGTGGCTGAAGTGGGCTGAACGCGAGTATTCTCTCCACCCGATCGCCAGCAGCACCTTCCAGATGAACGGCAAAGCCCTACTGCTGCTCACCAAGGAGGACTTCCGCTATCGCTCGCCTCACTCTGGTAAGCTTGGCACGTAGAGCTCGGTGCGGTTCGGCTATCTTTGCGTTGGCTTCACTCCGATGTGCTTAGCGCATCACCCTGCCAAACTGCCCGCTCGCCTCACTGCTGTTAGTTCACTGCTTATTGTCCCCCGCCGCGCAGAACACAGTATTCACGACCATGCGTCCGTCCGTCCCAAATCCTTGTCAGCGAGATATCTCAAGAACGAATTGACGGACTTTCTTCAAATTTGATGTCAACATGTATTTGGGTGATACCCCGGCGCCAGTCGATTTTGGTGACCTTGGCGTCGCTCTCAAGGTCACACCGAGAGATTGCTCATTTTGACACGATTTCACATTTTGTGGCGGGGTACAAAGACACGTTGGTGGCAAATACTTGTTTCATTGTGGTGAGCGCTAGTCTCTGTTCAGTTACCCTTTGCTTAGCTTCGCA
Organism: Gymnothorax reevesii; assembly: GCA_029721435.1. Classification (NCBI taxonomy): domain Eukaryota; kingdom Metazoa; phylum Chordata; class Actinopteri; order Anguilliformes; family Muraenidae; genus Gymnothorax; species Gymnothorax reevesii. The sequence continues at coordinate 27,289,184 of CM056593.1, read as the reverse complement.
CACACTCTGCTCAGCTTATTGAAATGAAAAGGAAGTCCAGAATTACTCGGGGTGGGTGCTGGGTTAGCTTAATCTGTAAAGGCAGTGCTTTTGGTGCAGAGTTACCAGCAAAGTGTTGAATCAAATCCCGTTTAGTACCAGCGCTGACTGCGGTCAGTGGCCTTGTGAGAGCAGCACGTAATTGGCTTCACGCTGCTTGTGTATTTGGGAGGGATGCAGTCATTTCGGGTTGGCAAGCACTAGCGTCTCCCGTTGGCTGTTCGGGGGATCGCCAGTAACGTTCTCAGCGAGCTCATGTTTGCCTTTCAGTACGTGTGAGGTTCGAAACTGCAAGTGAACAGAAGCGGCGGGTGACAGGTGTGTGTTTCGGAGAAGATAAGCGTGCTTGTTCATAGTTCACAAACTGGTCATTCCAGATTCAAGTGGGATTTTTTTTTTTTTTTTTTTTAAATGCCACATTTATTTAAAATAATTATCTCCTGATCCCCTTCCATGAAAGATTGGTGTCAGACATATCTCAATACTTTTGGAATCGAAAAGAAGGTTACAATTACAAGACGTAGTGTTAAAACATAAATGCGTATGTTTATGTTTCATAAATCAGAATTTAGGAGTAGAAATGCCATTGTGTTTTACAGATGTCTCAGAGCATTAATGATAAACATAATCTCGTTCCATTATTTTCTGTGCGTGGAGCTCTGGTGTTGGAGTTGGGGGCGGTACGGTGTTGGTGTTGAACAGGAGACATGATTGGCCGGGAGCTGCTGCTGGAACATTTTCTTAGAATCTAGAGAGGGGAAGTGGAGCTGAGTGGTGAACAGTTGAACAGGAAGTGCCGGCGAAGCCACATCATCGGCTCATTATGGGAGGAATTTCCCTGCAGCTCTGCGGCGCTCACGGGCTGCACAGACCCGCACAGAAACGAAAGAGGAAGAGTCTCGCATTCACTTCCTGTCCTGAAGACGGTTTCCCTGTGTGTGTGTGTGTGTGTGTGTGTGAGTGTGAGTGTGAGTGTGTGTGTGAGTGTGAGTGTGAGTGTGAGTGTGAGTGTGAGTGTGAGTGTGAGTGTGAGTGTGAGTGTGAGTGTGAGTGTGAGTGTGTGCCCGTGTGCCCGCGCGCGTCGTCTTTAGGTGCAGTCACTTTTTATAGTTAGGCTCCGAAACATCTAAAGAGCTGTTTCGTCACTGAGGTATTCATTAAAGATGCAAATGAGCGTTAAGGAATATGCTGTTGTAACAGTCACCCACAAACCCGAGCTTCGCAGTTCGTTAAATGTGGCACGACACCGTTTGCAGTATGTTTGTTTTAAAAATCTTCTTTCAAAGAAGAGTAGTGAGCAGTCTCCATGTCACAGTGTCTATATTTCTAAGATTATTGTTGCATGGGAAAATACTGGATTTCTTAAAAGTGTAGCTGCAACATGATGGGCAACTTCAGAGAATTTTATGAGTGGGGGAAGATGCTGTTTTTTTGGGTCTTGTGATGCGGGGGAGGAGATCGGAGTGTGGAGTTTCCTTGGGGCGTCCCACTTGTTGTTCCTGGTCAGGTAATGAGCAACGAGGACTAGTGGAACGCAGCAATGAAAACCGCATTCGTCCGTCTCAGACATGCGTCAGGAGTGCGGGAACGTGTCCGTTTTTATTTTCTTCCAGGCACTTCTGCATGTTAGCAGAATTTACTCTCCCACGATCCTCTGCAAAGCCAGCTCCTGATTGGTGGGCTGATGTCCTGCCCGAGGCTGGTAATTTTTGAGATGTTTTGAGCTCTCAGTAATTGCATTATTAATTGTTGTCGCCTGATTAAGCTGCGTTGAAGCGCGTCTCTGCGGCGAATTGTCGAGGGAGCATTAATGTATGGTGATTATCGTACGAGCACTGATGAGCGCGGCTGTGCGAATACTCGGTGCGCGCAGAATTTGAAGATGGGGGGACATCGGTGTGTGGCTGAGTGTGCAAGCTCGCGATGGGAATTGAAGCGAGCGGAGGTGGCCGTTTTAACCGTTTACGCAGTCCAAACGCAGTCACCTGATGGAAACGTTCCTCACCGAGCACGCAACTTCCAGAATAACGATGACTGCAGGTAATTAGATGCATTGCGATTCTAGAACAATGCAGTGGAATTTTGAACAACATTCCAACGCACCTACCCTACACAGTGATGGGGGATGTTCTGAAGCGGTTGTCTTGCGGAGTCGTTGACGAGCGGTGTTCTGGCCCTCAGGGGACGTCCTGTACGAGCTCCTCCAGCAGAGCATGAGGCAGCGGAAGCCCTACTCCCTCTACCCCTCCCTCTACTTCCCCTCGCCACAGGAGGGCGCCGCTCAGCACCTCAAACTTGAAGGTGAGTATCTGCCCAGTGGTCGACGCCTTGCGGCGTTTCATCTTTCGTTCAACGTCATGGTTGATGGCCAACCTGCCCTGCATTGTAGCATAATGTTATAGCATGAGAGAGACTTGGATTAGAATTCATGTTTTGCTCATTTTTTTTTTTCCTTTCCGAACTTCAGACCCGCTGCTGGCTGGCTTTGCTGTGCTTGACATCAGCTAACCTCTTTGACACCCCGACCTTAAGATTTTTTCAAGTATATTCATTTCCTGATCTGCATGTTACCTCTGTTTGGTCGCTGTGATCCAGCTCCGGTGGTGTGTAACTGACTTGACGCACCTTTCCTGCATCATTTGGGAGGAGCTTAGTCTCTATCTCAGGTCCAGCGCAGTGATGTGATGCCGTCTGTCTCGGTAGCTAAATTTAACTTTTCAGAGGGCGCGGTGAAATTCCTCACCTCTGGGCGCACTTTCCTGGAAGAGTCACGAGTAACTGGATTTGATCGCAGACTAAATTCCAGGTCTCGTAGGCCTCGTCAAGTATGAATTGGCCCAGGTTCCTCAATAAGACTTACTTCCTGGTACGGTGCGCAATCTCTCGCGTTCCGCCCAATTCATTAATATTTTTCTGAGCAGGAAAACGGCCATATTTAGTTGGCTTGGCATACGGCGTGCTCATGTAAAAAAGTAAAGGCCTCTTCCAAGTTTTACTCGTTATTTTGCACATAATTTCTGATTGGCTCATTTTCACTTCATTTTTCCTGCTTTTACTAAATTAAAACAGCTGTACCTTGTATTTTGTTGTTCTGGGTTTTGTGTTCAGATTAACTGACCTTAACCTTCAGTGAGGGTCAATGAAATACTTTCACAGAGTTGTGACATCACTGCATGATGTTTAAAAAAGGACCCCAGGTCTAAAAAATGCCACCAACAGTAAATTTATCATTTAATGGACTGTTAAAGTACTCCATTTTTAGACCTTAATAAGTGCATCACGTATAGCCTCTCGCAAATGTGAAATGAATGATGCATTTTATGACCTACTTATTTGACTGAACCAGAAGCCTAGCTTGATTGCACTGAATTAATTTATGGCCATTAATTTAACTTGATAATTGTAGGCTACTGGACTGTATTACTACAAGGAGGTATAAAAGCTGGCCTGATGCAATGCTGTACTATCAGTATAGTAAATGTTAGATCCACTTTAAGAGAAGGAAAACGAGCTTTGGCTGGGCCGAATGGACCGGTCTCATCTCGTTACGTTATGTGACTGTACCTCACCCGCGGCCGGGCAGATTCTCTCCGCGCTGTTAAGCGGCGGACTTCGGACCCGCCGCGATGTTTCCGTGACTCAGCAGCTGCAGGAGAGAGAAGCGGCGTTTTGGAGCGCGGCCAGGGAAACCAGTTTTACAAGGAAGTCCGCTTGTTTTTCTACCTCCGGAGTCCGGGATCTCCGCGGGGGAAGTCGGTTGGTTTGTAGCTGACAACTTCCTTGTTTTATTTCAGTTCAAACTGGGCATGGGCCGACAGCCTTTGTTCCCATTTCTTATCATTTTAACAACTTCATGGTAGCAGTGAGTGAAATTCTGGTGTTTTAACGACCGGTAGAGGGCAGCAACAGTTTTATTTCAGTACCGTTTTGGCGTGCTTGCAGTTCTGGGGCCAGTGTGGGTGTGCAGGCTTTTGTTCCAAACAAGCAGTTACACACTTGATTCGACTAATCAACCCCGAGAGTCTTTGCTGAAGGTCTTGATTAAAACTGTGCAATTAGACATGCAACAACAGCGCTGGAGTGAAAGTCTGCACCCACACAACCCTTCTGAATAAAGTACAGAACCCCTGCGATATACTCTGGAGAGAAAATATGGTGCATGTTTATTGTAGCCGAATTTGCGATTTGATAAGGCACAGTGACATCTGCTGGAAATTTGAGTTTCATCTTAACTTTGTGTGGACGACTTCCCCACAGCCTCCGAACTTCCCACTTCCCTGTATGCAAATTCGCGAGTGGAGTGTTGCTATTTGGTTCTTCAGGGCATTCAAACTATTATTTATTATAGGATGGAATGATTTATGGTTTTTACCATTCAGAGTCAGTATTTCAAGTCAAACAATGATTCTTAATGTGTCCCCCAATTCTTGTATTTGAGCGTGTGTGTATGTATATGTGATCAGGATTAGTTATACTTTAATGCTGTTAAGGATTCACATAGATGTATTTATCTGCAAAATTAGATGAAGAGGTTTTATGTTTAGTAAACCGTATATTTAGTGATGACGAGTACAATGGAGGAATATGGTTTATAACTGAAATGTCTGGTTTCTGTTCAGAGGAGCAGGAGTCAGGAAGTAGATGTACTATTGTGTGTGTGTGTGTGTGTGTGTGTGCCTTCGTGCTCTTGCATTTGCTACTCAGTGAGAGCCAGAAAACATCTTTTTCCAATCGACGGTGGACATTATTGGGAAGGGGGACATCATCGCCGGTCTTCACACAAACAAAGGCAAATTGTAACTTATTAATGAAGATCAAAGGTAAATTAGAATCAGGGATAAGGTTAGAATAAGGGTTTGAGTGAGGCATACGTTGCTTATTGTTAAGATTAGGGAAAGGCTGTTGACAGTAAGAATAAATGGAAGTCGAAGTAATGTTGTCACGAGGATAGAAGTGAAAGGGTGTGTGTGTGTGTTCACCGACGGCCTGCTATTTTGTTATTTATATCTACCTTGTGGCTGGACATGCAGCTCAGGTTTAAGCAAAATCCTGGGAAGAACTTTAACGTTCTGAAGCTGTATTTCACTGGTGTTTAGTTTTTGACTCGAATCTGTTCTTCCCACAGAAACGGTACGGCGTCCCCCGCCGGGGACCGAGCCCCTCCCCCTCCACACGCCCACCATCGAGCTGCGACACCGTCCCCGCTCGCCGCTGCGCCCAGACCCCGCCCCCCTCCGCGAGGACCCCCTGCAGGCGTGCTCCCAGCTGCCCGACAGCAACCACCACTCTGAGGAGCCGTACGCGCTGTGCGTCTCTCCAGCGGAGAGGGGAAACGGCCGCTGTGCCACCCCACACGAGGCCCCCCGCGCCGGGAGCCCGGAGGGGCCCCGCGTCATCCAGCTCCTGCCCAGCGCCATCATGCACCCGCTGGTGCTCACGCCCCGCGGGGCCCCCGTCGACTTCCGCAACCAGCGGGGGCCCCCCGAGAACGGGGGCCGTGAGCGGAATCTGGCCCCGCACCACCGCGAGGACCTGCTGTACAGGAACCACATGGTGATGCCCATGTCCCCGCCTGACGACCAGGGCCTGCCCATCGGCCGCATCGCTGGTAAGGCTCGCAGAATCCGCTGTGCGCCTTCGCGGTGTCCTGTCTTTCCAATGAATCCGAATCCAGCCCTGCCTGTTTTTTCTCTTGATGGGCAATAATCTCAAAACAGGTTTATCAATGTGACACTGCAGCATTTGGATTTAAAAAATTACAATTGAGGATACTCCATCAGTAAAAAATTATGCAAGATATTTGAGCCCCTAAGACCCATACCAGGCCGAGTCATGTGGGAGTACTTATGAGAAAGTGGGACTCCAAGTTGCCAGCCTTGTGTATCATGTAGAGTAACTGACATCAAAAACAGTGCACATATTACAAATTTCAGACAGGTAAAATTATATACATGCACTTCTTGGATGCAAAATCATCATTTAAAGTGAAACATACCTCCTTCTGAGGAGGAACCATCATATTCTGATTCATTTGGGTCAAACTCTGGGTCTCGGTCATCATCATCAAACATAGCTAGCAACTCCTCATCAGTGAGATGCCCAACTGCCATGTTTGCAATGGATTATGGGAAAGCTGCGGGATGGCCCATTATGGCTTAGGCAGTGCAGTGCATATGTGCAGTGGCAGAGATGATCTTCGCTTGTATTAAATCATTGTGGGCAGATTCGGTCAGCCCATTTAGGAAATGTAGATTTCCGTTTTCTGTACATGCTGACTACCTCAGCTCAATTTCGCCAGAGGTATGGGGTGGCCTGCTATGGGCTCACTTATACTTGCATACCTTTCAGACGGTCGTGCGAAATTTCATCTTAAACACTGTAGAGAACGGCCTGTTATTGTTTGTCATTCTTATTAACATATTGTTTTATCCTGAAGTCATATAAGGGTTGAATGAACAGGTATCTGTCACTCATTGGCCATATTTCAGAACTTGACTTCCATGTGAAAACAGTGGTAAACCAGCAGTTGACCACCTAAATGAATGTGATTTACTGATTGGTGGTACTTGTTAGGAGAGACTATTGTTGGTTTCCTGACCCTTGCAAATCACACGTCACTCAGCTGATCTGCACGTGAGCTGCTGATTAGTTTAATCAACAGTCCCTGATTTGTATGGAAATTTAAATGTACTGTACATGACAGCTCATATCTTTTAACTGAGCCAGTAACTAACGGCCTTTGCACATACCAGAGTCAGGTAATCGCTTTGGTGCAGGTGAGCGGCGAATAGCAAAACGCATGAGACGATACAGGGAAAATCGCAAAATGGCCGACGGGGATAAACGTTAATGATGGCCGTTCTGTCTTCAGACTGCAGGCTCTTGTGGGACTACGTTTATCAGCTGCTCTCAGACAGCCGGTACGAGAACTACATTCGCTGGGAAGACAAGGAGACCAAAGTCTTCCGCATCGTCGACCCCAACGGCCTGGCCCGCTTGTGGGGGAACCACAAGGTTGGTGATCTCAGCGATGGTCGTAATGCTGTGTTGGAAATCATTCAATCCTCGTTTATCACTCGATCACTGAATAAAGTCATTAAATCTTCTGCACGTTGTTCATTTTTAAAATCAGAACAGGACCAACATGACGTACGAGAAGATGTCTCGAGCGCTGAGGCACTACTACAAGCTGAACATTATCAGGAAAGAACCAGGCCAACGACTGCTGTTCAGGTAGGGAAATGTACTGAGAGTATATGTAAGGCCATTAAACACTGACTTTTGCTGTAACCCTTCTGTAAACTGGCTGTATTTTAAGAGTGGAGATCACTGATGTGGCACAGGCTACTCGGGCTGGCGAACAAAACGTCGCGACTCTAATATTAGTGGTTTACGGAGAGCATTTGTTGTGGCATTGTTTCAGCAGCCTCACGCAAGGTCAGAACATTTATTTCCACTGAGAGTTGCGTTCATTTTTAGCCAAGGTCTGCATTGACGACAGCAGAGTCGAAGCACATTGTGAAGTTTTCTCCAGTGGAGTAACTAATGCGCTGGACAGTTCATTTCGCAATTCTAGCGATTTCCTAAAGCACCTTTGGTGTTTTTTTCAGCTTAATGCAGGCCAATAATTTGCCCCTACTGAAACACAACAGCATCTTTTCCAAGGCTGGGTAATGCGTCTTCCGACGTCTCCGTTTGGGGTTCTCTGCTGAAACGCCCATCAGATGCTGCTGCTTTATAAAGCGTGATCACAGTCCCGGCACCCCCAGAATATGGGCTGAGGACCCCAAACATGCCTGCCCAGACGGCTGCGAGAAGGCACCTGAGCCAAGAGCTATGCTAACCCAAATCACCTGTACCCCTCCCACACCCCAGGCAGCACAAACCCAACTGTGTTGGCCGACTCGGAAGGTGCACATCAGTCCTCTCACGAATATTTTCCTTCCGTTTTCTGTCCTGCAGGTTCATGAAGACCCCGGATGAGATCATGAGCGGGCAGACGGATCGGCTAGAACACCTGGAGTCCGATTTGGACGATTCGATGTACGTTAAGGAGGAGTGCTGACAGACGAGCGCGTAAAGAGCATCACGGGGCCCTGCTGGCTTCTGCCCGGGGCGGGCTGGACTATGACCCGCCGCAGCACCCGTGACCCCCAAATGAATCGCTAGGCTTCATTTCACTCGCATGAACTGGAGACCCTGACCGAACCCGCAGGTGTGACCCTGAGGGCCAGGTGCGATGACTCATTGGTCAAGTTTAAGGAAATGCGATGCGATTGGTTTATAAGAAAAAAAACATTCAGGACGTTCAGGTTTTTTTTTTATTAACGATGGCAGTGGGAGGTTCTGTTGGATTGCATTTTTTCTGGTGTGGGGATTTTAATGTTAGCCTTATTTCCAAATGATGTCGCTGCCATCCTCAGCTAATATGGGTGAATTTAAAAACACAAAAACAAACTAAAAAGGTCCTTTTCAATACTCGACAGAACTTTTTCTAGGTTCAGAGAAATTGGCCGTTTTCGTTTTCATCTTTTTAATGGGTTTTAAGTGCAGATTTTCTTTGGTAGAAATGGGACTCCTTCGGCAGCGCTTTTCTTCGTAGAAGAGAAACGCACCAATAAAATTGTTAAAGACAATGAACAAGAGGGGAAAAAACGACGCTCTGTTGTTGGTCTCTCATTTCCTGTTTCCATTTTTAGCACAAGAAGTTCCCAGAAACTTCACTGCATCTAATAACCAGTAGGTACACAATGCTTCAAAGGTCAACCTGCGCTCAGGCCTCTCCACAAATTCAGCCTTTGATCAGTTGCACATGCATGTGAATCTCGCCTCTCGAGCCAGACTTTTTTTATACAATCTTCGAACGCTGGCATTTGGAAATTGCGGGACTCGTCATGTGGTTTGAGAGACTGACATGACCCAAACTGCCTTCTACATTTGAATTTCCTCAGTCACTTTCAAGGTGAAATATGGGTTAATTAACATGGTTATGTTAGTTATAGGAATATTGGATTTTTAGGTGTCAGGTTTGACTCCCAGTCGGTGCACCATTCCTGTGGGATTTTAGTGAACTCCTTACATCTAATTTATACTGCAGCATCGCCGTCGTGTTTCCTCTGCCGTAGCCTGACACAAACCGAATACAACTATACGCTGTGGCGAGGGAAACCGTAACTGCTGCGAGTGCTCCGCTTGGTTGCTAAACATTAGCATTTAAACACTGTAATCCCAGAGCAACACGTCAACGCACACGACAGCGCTCGAGGCTAACTGCTGTCAACAGCACAGGCCACGAGAGTAAGCTCTGCGTCGATTCAACACAGAAGTAGAAATCAAACCTTCAGTGTAAGTCCATGTATACACATGCAGACTGTGATGCTAATGTGTGCGTGACGGACTAGGGACAAGGTGTACACGGTGGCATATATACTGGGACAGACGGCGATTTGTGAAACAGTCAAGAGACAAGGACGGAGAAAGTCTTGGGCAAAAACAATTCTTTAAAACTTCTATAAAATCCCTTTCTACAAGAACAAATAGCACATTGTCATTTAAACGTCATCTATTTTTCACCCTCCTGTGGAATTATTGTTTGTAGAAACTAGCGAACAATAACTTGCATGAATTTGGGAAATATACAAAGAATTCTTCTGGAGGTCACCGTTACCCAGTTAAGAACACTGGGTTTGATAGAACGAGCAAAACTTTCCAAAAAGCACAAGAGTCTGGATTCAAATATTGATCAAGTGAAACTTCAGAGCCCAGGGAAGTGAGCAGCTCGCGAACCTCAAGGCTACATCAACTTCTTCATATTTCTCCAGCGGTCTTTGATGTTGACGGCGGTGCGGCCTTCGAAGGGGTATCTGTCGCGGATTTTCGCCCAGTTGCCCTCGCCGTACCGAGCCACGCCCCTCCTCACCCACTCGCTCTCCTCGGCCGTCCAGCGCTGGAAGCAGAGATGTGTCTATTAGCAGAGCAGGGTTCTGTTTCGCCTGGATTTTAACCAGAATCTCAAACTCCACTGCCTTCAGTAACCGGTGCAGATGGTTACATCAGCACTAGAACGTAAAAGGTCAAATTTACAGGTTTCCCACTTTTCCTAAATTATGCTTCAGGTGAAAGCATGCACGTCTATCAAGCTGCCAAAAAAGTTCGCGCTCACCGTTTGTGAAATTCTTACGAAACACCGCAGATTTGTGTTTACAAGCTTGTCTGTTCTAAAAGTGGTAGCCAGTATTGCGTTCAATGCAAATTTTTTTTTAAAAAAAGGTGTTTGTGAAACACTGATGCCCCCGTACATAACATGCACGTGCTAACCATCAAAGGTTAAAGGTCAAGGTGACAAGGTCAACATTCATAACCTCATCAGAAAGGCCTTATCCTAAGGAGTTCAAATGCCTATTACTAGCTAATGAGAAGTTAAGGCCCATGTTAAAGTTTTTGTCAGCAGACGTCATGCTCCAAGGTCAAGGTCAAAAGTCATGACCCCATCTGAAATGCCTTCTCACAAGCAAAGCATAAGCTAGGTATCATGAGCCGATCAAAAGTTATGGCAAAGTGCGGACAGACGGACAGGTGAAAAACTATATGCCCCCGAAACTTTGTTTACGGGGGCAAAAAAAGCGAATACAGGAGATGGAATTCAGAGATATTTCAAATTAATAATGCAAATAAAAATCATTGTTTTTGCCAGGCGAGTGTGACAAGGCAGAGTTACGAAGCTGCGTTCAGTCTGTCTGACGCGCGTGCTGTCAGGCAGCTATCGTTTCCGTGTGGGTTTGAGGAGAAGTTTCAACTTTTGGAGCTGTGACAAATACACCAAACATGCCAATTTACTTCTTAACCAGAACGTTTTAGATTGAATTTTACCCTTAATATTGGTTTTCACCACCCAGCATCATTTTTTCGTTGTGCTTAAAACCTGTACATTTGACCTTTAACTTTGTACTCTTTTCGAGCGTTAAACCAAATGCTGCCGTTACCTACATCTCCAATAGGCCCCACCGATAAAAGTATTTTTACTCTCACCCGTCTTCCCTCTCGTGTCTTCGGTGCGCCCGTTCCTTTTCACAGCAAAATGGAAACGAAAAATGGAAATATTAACATGCAAGCTGCAGCTTTCTCTCACACGCCATTATAATTCTGAAATGAGTAAACTCTAATTCTCCAGTTTCGTCCGGAAGGATGCTGCCGTGAGATGAGTTTGGTAACGCTAAGGCGTAGCAAAGAGCTCGGGTATAGCAGTTTTACCTTTTGTGTGCTCAGGTTTTTTGGGAAACAGGGAATCCTCGTCGCTCCAAACGTCCTGTGCTTCTGTTGTTGAGTCCAACAGCCTCCTCTTTTGCCTGCAGCACGTATATGTACACGTTACATTTTCGTGGGTAAAAATATGCACCACTGATAAAGACCAATCTGAACAACACGTCAAGGAGGCGTACACTCGAGCTATCCTTGACCTAGATGGGTACGCACGAGGTCGCTACCCGTTTCATAGTTTCCATGATGGATTGATAGACAAAAAAAGTCGAGGGGAATGCAGGTGTTGAAGACTTTGGGGATGGTGTAGTTGCTCAGGGCTAGTGGGTGGTGCTCCTTGTACACCCCAAATTTTGGACCAATTATTGCTCTTGCATGAAAACGTAAACCTCAAAATATACTGACCAAAAAAAAGAAACACAATTTTCTATTTCTTCATTTTAGCGAGTTTAACTGTTATTAATCAACAGTTCATTGGTATCAAATGAGAGGGAATGTCAGACAATAAAAACAGAAAATCGGGTAGAAATATCGCCAAGTTGGCTTTGATTAAACAAGGTGAAGTTCGACACTGCAAAACACACGAGACACTATCAGCATCTCGTATGTCCCCTGTTAGCGTTGCGACCTGCATCTCCCAGACATCATCAGACGTCCGATTGTTGCTTGTGGAACGCTGTTCCACTCTTCGGTCAGTGCTTGTTGTCAGTGCTGGCGTACTGTAGCTGGCGGTGGTTGACGTCTCTGGATCGTTCTATCCAGAATGTCCCACAAGTGTTCTACAGGTGAAAGATCTGGAGAAAACGCTGGGCAGGGAAGGATTTCCACGTTTTCGGCCCAAAGGAACTCCATCCAGATACGCGTCCTGTTGGAAAGTCAGTCGGTGACGTCGGGCAAATGGAAGGACAACTGGACAGAGAATTTCATTACGCCAACGGACGGTGTTGAGGTTTCCTTCAACAAAATGAAGGTGGGTTCGATGTGTAGCAGGCGGTCGGTGGAAACATGTGGCCTACTGGATCTGGGGCGATTGGCCGTGCGTCCAGTGGCATTAATCCTGGTTCTGAGGTGACCAATTGGCAAATCTGTCTACCCGACTTCCGGCCTGTAGCATCCAAATCGCGCGTTCTCGTTGACCTTCCGTTAGTCATGGCATTATAACCCGTTTGATTTTTACTCATTTTCGGTCGGACTTTCATCGGCCCCAGTGTCTACGAGGAACTCAAAACAAAAATGAGAGTGTTAGGACAATGATGGTACTCAAACCCAAGCACTGCCTATTGTTTGGTTCCAGACGAATGGCGGCTCCAGAATACACTCTGTGACCACGGAAATCTGCATGGTAGAAGTACTCACCTCCAAAAATAACTCCGAGCAAAAGCATCTTTCTCCATGGGTTTGTCGAAATTTGGCCCCGGATTACGTAATTGCGTTTCTTTTTTTGGTCAGTATATTTTTTACCATCAGAGTAAATAATGCGACCAAATTCAAATTTTTCACTGGTCCACAGTTTACAGTAGCACAGATAATTGCATGACTGTAGCTCTTGTAGTGAGGTGATGCACTCTCCAGGCACAGAGTCCAACACAGAACTTACGGTGCTGGTCCGTTTTCAGAGGTTTTTTCGGGTAGCGCTGAGGTCCGCGAGGGGCCCGCGGCGGGACAGGAAGTGCACGGGGAGTCACTCTCATCTCCTTCATCGTTCGACTGCACTCTGCAGCACAGGAGACAGAGCTGAAACCATGGTAACCAAAGCCGCCAGCGCACACAGACCAGTTCGGGTCGGGGTTAGGTCGTGTTTGACCGCAGCGCCCCCTGGTGGTGTCCATACCTGTTACCGCCGGGAGGGCGAGTGCGTCGTCTTCTGTAGGGCAGAACCGGGGTCGATGCTGAGCTCAGCAGTGACTCACTGAGGGACATGGTCTCCTCCGAGGCGGCGTTCTGTGGCGGTCTTGTGGGTGGGGTCTCTGGTTCGTCCGGTGGTCTCACGGGCATATCGTTGCGTCTGACGCGGGCGGCTCGGCGTGTGATGCAGGGTAGAACTGGGGAAGCTCCGTCGCACTTCTCACCAGGTACGGCGTTTCTCTGGGGAACCGCGGCGGGGTCGTCTGTCCGGGTCGCAGCGGGGTTGTCTGTTCGGGTCGCGGCGGGGTCGTCCTGGCTGAGGCACAGGGAGCTGGGCAGGCTGTCCTCCTCCAAAAGCAGCTGAGGGATGGTGCAGGGGCCCCTCCTCGCCGCGGGGCCCTCGTCCCACAGTGCGTTCTCCCACAGGACCTCCTGACGCACCTGATACTCCAGCTGGGTGAAGGGGGCGGAGCCCTGATGCTCCTCCCTCAGCGAATCATAGGCTGCTTGTAGCTGGGAGTGCCGGATCTGCACAGGGGCTTGGGGCCTGCAGACAGATAATGTGCGAGAGAGATCGTGTGTGTGTGTGTGTGTGTGTGTGTGTTAGAACTGGGTTCTTGTGGAAGCATAGTCTCACAACGTGCAAACATGCAGAACCCTGCTGTGCACAAACACACACCCACACTAGTGCAGGAACAGGCATGCAGTGATTGCACGTAGACCACACACTGCGCACACACACTCAGACGGAGGTAAACACGCACGCTGGGCCGCTGTGGGGCTGGACAGGCCTCATATCCGGTGCTGGCTGACTGTTTCCCCGTCCGTTCTCATTCCGGAGCGGATCGGTGACTCTCATCGCTGCCTGAGACACAGACAATACACAGGAAAGCACTCACTCTGAACTTTGACCTGGACGGACACTCAGTTCCTCTTTCAGCCAATCAGCAGGAGCTGTAAGCGCGATGACTAGTGTGGGGAGAGCTAGCAGTTAGCAGTACCTGTGGTACTGTCGGTGTCAGCATTTTTCCCCACCTGTCACAGTTTGGGAATGTCGCATTTTGTTGCCAGTTCTTAATTTTACACCCCCTGCTGTCCACATTGGGCGTCACGACCTCACTCTGTTTCTTACATAAAACGGGTCGTCCTGTTTTAAAGTCACAATTCCGGAGATGAAAGACTAAACACCTTGAATAAGAGGGGCTCAGAGGCTGGTAGGAGGCTTTCGCAAAATTCCCACATCGATTTTCTGAAATTCTCGTAGGAGAAGCTCTGCAGGCTGGGATGAGCATCACTCTTGGAGTTCACCAACTGCAACAGACTTTCCTTCTGTAAAAAACACACGAACAGCATAAATCCATCTGCTACGTCACAGGCTATGCCTTCGTCTTTCAAAAAAATAACCATAATCTTGTAGGTTAGAAGCTTTCAACACCCAAGTATCTACTGAAGACGAACTCCCGCTTTTCTGTCCAGTGTTTTTGTGGCTCTGTAAAAAAGCTTGACAGAAATAAAAACTAATTCAATGGAGGGTTCTAGAACTCGCCTTTCTGGCCAGACTGCGTGGTAAATGCTTTGTAACAATTTCCTTCGCTTTCAAATAATAATTTTTCTTCAGGCAGATAATCACCTCCTATTTGAGGGGGGGAAAAAACAGGGAAAAAAATACCCCTAGGCTCAAACTAGTTTTTTTTTTTTTTTTGAAAAAGTCGCCCATAGACTCAAACTTCTGGGTCCGGTTAAAGAGCAGTCACCGAGCGAAAGAGTGGCTTACCGCCTCGTAAATACTCTTCTGGATCCTTTCGAAAACTGGCTTCGGCACCTGGAACTCTTTGCTGATGGACGTCAGTACGGTTAAAGCCGACTCCAGCGGAGTACAGCCATCATCGAAGTCGAAATTCACATCTGGTGAGACGGAAAATGATCAAAAACGTTGATCAAGTGGTTAATCTGTGATTCCTGATGGGGATTAGAGGGGGGCTGTACCCCAGCACACAGGACCAGGCCCTGGACAGTTGGCTAATAACTCACCAGAAAACGCGCCGCTCATTCACCAAGCCCTGTCTGTGGCGATGTAAGCGCTCCAATCACCCCGCCATTTATCTTAACCATTATCCTAACCTTGGTGGTATATGAAACTCAACTAAATAGATATTGAATTTCAAATTACAATTTTGGAAAACAAAAAAGAAAGACAAAGAAACAGTCATCCCAAAACAGAAGGAAGGATTTTCCCACCGAAAATTCTGAATCCAGATTCACTGAACATACGATGAACTGACAAAGGCTCATTACATTTCAGGTCCATTTATACACCATGTAAATTTTTGTAGCGGATCCAAATTCCTGAAGAACAGGCATGGCAGCGATGCTAAAATCCTTTGCAGCCTCCAGCTTGAACCGGTGAATAGATATTGTATTGAGACAGACCGCAATTAAAATACGCAGTGGCTATTTTTTCGCCAGTCGGAAACTTGTACAAATTAGCTGTTCTTCCGAACCTCCTCATGCGCAATGTAGGAAATCTGACCTCGCAGAAATTCCAACTCCCCGACTGGCCTGAAAATCGCCAGCGCAAGCTGCATGCTCCCCCCGCGATGTTCTGTTGTTGTTGCGCTGTGGGTCTCAAACTCAGTCCTGGTGCCCCACTGCGTAAACTGGCTTTTGTTCAAACCGCCATTGAAATTGTAGAATTTTAAAAAGCTCTTAATTGGTCTCAATTAGCTGCATTCTGTGTTTAGAGCAGTTATTTAACATCTTAATCCACATTTTGATGGACATATCCACTGCGCCATGAAGAATAAAAATCCTTGAACATATTGTGCTTATTTTTATATATTGTGAGGTTTTTCAAATGAAAAAAAGCAGATTAAATGAGTCTGAGAAAATCAGTAAGCCCTAAATTTGGTTGCTGAACAGAGGCGTTTTGAGTTCTTTCAAAATAATTTCCCTGAAATTAATAAAATACACACGACACAGCAGGTGTGACTACTGTTTGCTGAATAAACTGGTAGGCTTTGCAACCGTGCCAACATTTTTGCCAATGAGGAACCTATTGATTGTTTACAATGATTAAATGTTTAATTAAATTGTTTCCATCTGCAGTTTTCTACAGTAATTTATAATTTATCTCAATGTGGATATGAAAATTTTATTCTTCATGCCTTGTATAGGTTTTTCATAAGTGGTTTAAGATCATACATAACTGCACCTAATTAAGACAAATCGACAGCTTGTTAAAATCCTAAGACTGCAATTGTGGTTGGAACAAAAGCCAGCGTACACAGTGGGGCGCGAGGACCGCGTTTGAGAGCCACCGTGTGTAGAGTATTGCGTAGCTCAGGGCTAATCCACATTATCCAAAAAGGGTGTGGGTGCAGCTTTCATTCCAACCAAGCACTTACACACCTGATACGACGAATCAAGCTCTTTGGCAACAACTCTGGGGGTCGATTAGAAGAATCAGGTGTGCAACTGCATGTTTGGAGCCAGCACCCATAGAAATATATAAACACTAGATGGCTCAAGGCAGAGTCGGCAGCGTCGTCACTGGTCGGCCATCTTAGGACAGGGACTGCTCTGGTGAGCTGTGCTGTAGTCGGAGGTAAGGTGGATGATTTACTCGCTTTAATACTCGTAACTCGCTGAATTCTTTACGGATGACAAACGGATTGGGTTATTACAAACCTTAATGTACTTTTTATATCGAATTCAATGGTTTTAATTATTCTTAAGTATGCAGTTAAATAACTACATCTCTGATGTTTACCCGACAAGCCAAGCCGTCTGTTTGAAAATCAGTCGAGAAATTGGGAGAGTTGAGCAGTTTACAGTTATTTCAAAGTCCGTGCTTCCTTGGCTGTAATGTTATGAGTGATCGAGCAGCCCTGTCCCAAGATGGCCGCCCTGTGACGACGTTACTTCACATTGGCTCGCAGCGTGCTTGAGCCATCTAGTGTTTAAGTATGCCAGCACCCACACCGGCCCTTTCTGGATAAATGTCCTCACAGCCCTAGTGTAGCTGGAACAAGCAGGTTTGTTCCCATTAATCCTTTTTCCAGGTTCCCACAAAAATGTTTGCACAGGATCTCATTGGCAAGTGGATCCTGATATTGAGAATGGCCGTCCAAGTACACATTTCTGCACTACGCGTGTGCATGCGGAGGACGAAGTAAGTTCACGCCTGGCGTAGAAGTCGCCACTGTGAATAAAATGTGGTCCACCCAACTAAGATTTTCTCTAGAAACTGATGCAAAGCTCATACATGTCAAGAGATGCTCGTGGCCCCAGACCTACCAAAGCAATATGGGTCACTCCAAGCTAAACTGTACAATTCACTGTGTTGTATAAGAATGGTCAATAAATTTTTTTCTAAGAGAATTAAATGATTTGCTTTGTTCATATTTATTCACTCCAGAACTGAAGATATATATAAGAAAAAAAGTCATTTGTCCGACAACACTGCAGAAAATGTGGTGTCCTGATGTCAGCCAAGGCTTTGTGAAGGACATGTACTCAGCCAAAATAAAAACTTCACACTCGTTTGGAAGTTGATAAGTGGAACATACAAG
Organism: Gymnothorax reevesii; assembly: GCA_029721435.1. Classification (NCBI taxonomy): domain Eukaryota; kingdom Metazoa; phylum Chordata; class Actinopteri; order Anguilliformes; family Muraenidae; genus Gymnothorax; species Gymnothorax reevesii. The sequence continues at coordinate 27,271,473 of CM056593.1, read as the reverse complement.
AAATGAGGTTTTAAATAATGATTGTATTTAATTCTGTACTCATTAAAGATGGTGGATCATAAAAATAATGTCCATAATGTAACCAATTTCCACCAGAAATGCTACGGAAATATCCAAGAGTAAAAATGGTAAGTTACAACTTGAATAAGAGCAGTGCGCAGGCGATTACGTATGGTTTGTGCAGTCACATGACCTCCAAACAATTCATTCCTAGTGGACGTTGCAGTGACAAAATGATTATGCAAATCACGGAAGACAATTTGTCGGCCTTCTGCTTTTGACGTCCCATGTGGGCTACCAGAACGAGGTCAGTCAGCTGTGGTGCCAGTTTGTCGGAGACGTGTCCGAAGATCATGGTTACTTCGTCAACTGCATCCCATAACCCTTGCAATGTCAGTGACGGACGTTTCCGTATTCAGCATGCCAATGGCACGTTCACGCTGAATGTTTGACAGCCATGGCATTGAAAATCAACAAATAATTAACTGTAAAAACTTGTTTTTCCGAGATGTCACACTAACGTGCTAACATGAGCTCATTTGCACATCTCTCATATGGTTACGTGACTAGGAACACGAGAAAACATGGTTTTAGCTTAAAGTACGCTCGTACGTGCTACGTACCTGTGCATGTCGGAGTTGATGTGGGTCATGTGTTTGACAACGCATTTACCCCTAGTGATAATAAAAACTCTTAATAAAAGTTTCAAGAAAATATTTACAAATTTGTGAGTGTGAAGTTTCTTTTTTGACTCTGTATATTTTGTTTCAAAATTTGGCAGCCAACTTCATGAAATGCGCATGACATGTCTGTTGATACTTTGAAACAGAATAAAATGAAATATTGCAGAGAAATACCCATAATAACGGTTTCAATTGTCTGCACTACATTACCGGGACTCGTCTGACCAGAAATGCAATTTGAAATGAAAGTCGTGGGTGTAACCAGTTGCAAACCTCACGTGTTACGTGCAGACCGGTGTGTTAATTTTCATTATGTATGCAAATAGCGTAAAGAACACAGCGGCAAACTAAGGTACTCACTTCCTGCATCAAAATTTCACAAGGCTTCAGACAATCATATACCATGCTTTTAAAAAATGATTGAAAAAATAAATTTTCCCTGTCCTAATATAATGTTACGACCATAACAACATCGAGAAATATGCATAGATCGTGTCCTGCGCATAGTGTATAAAAACATGGACACAGCACCCGGATCTAAAAAGTGAGGCCGATGCGGAAATCTCAACATTTTGTATTATATTTAATGGCCAGTAAATGGCGACGTCCGTGGTTGCCGAAAGAAGTTCAATAGTACTGAAGTCTATGAGAAAATGACCCTACACGGCCACCTGATTTATTTCATCCCTGCTGAAAATTCCAATTTTGACCAGCCTAGGCTGGTCAGGCTGGTTTAAGTTGTGTTTAGGACAGTTTTAGCTGGTCAACTAGCCCTTCACCTGCTGACTCCAGCTGAAAATACCAGCTTAACCAGCTTTGACCACCTTCATCAAGCTATAGAGACCAGCTAATAACACAACTTAGACCATCTTAAACCAGCTTAGAATTCTAGCTGCTAGATTTCTAAGCTGGTTTAAGATAGCCTGAGTTGTGTTATTAGCTGGTCGCTATAGCTTGATGAAGGTGGTCAAAGTTGGTTAAGCTGGTATTTTCAGCTGGAGTCAGCTGGTGAAGGTCTGGTTGACCAGCTAAAACTGTCCTAAACACAACTTAAACCAGCCTGACCATCCTAGGCGGGTCAAAGCTGGAATTTTCAACAGGGATTCTCATTCTTTGAAATGCTTTCTTGTGAATAAAATAAATATATTACTTTGATGATTTAGAGCAACAGGTAACCAGTTAAAAAATTTTAACAATGCTTTACACTGAAGCCAGGTGAACGGAATACAAACATTGAGGACAATAGACATGAAAAACATTGACTGGCCGTAATTGTCCATAAATGTTACTGATAGACAGAGGCCATTTATCATACAAATTCACTTTGAAATGTATCTGATTTTCAGCAATTCAATATCTGTTTTGTGTCCGCGTTACACCCACAACGCCTGCCACCCTCGTCCATTCACTGAAATGAAGTAATCACAGAGTTTAACTTCTTGCATGCTTTTTTCTGATACCTATGGATGGAGTTTCGCCACTGCAACGAAAAACTTTGGACAAGGTGTATTTGTATAGTGTCATCACCATTGGAACATATTTGTACAGTTCAGTGTGGAATGACCCGTGAACGAAAATTCGTCCTGAGGCAAAATTGCCTGTATTTTCGCAAAGTTCAACTGTAACTTTACATGTTTCTGAACGTAGCGATAATTTAGGAAACGGCGCATTAGCCTATATCTCACTCTGTTTGTCACCATCGTTGATTCGGGACAGAAACTGCATCACACGCACTTGTCTTCTGAAAATGTCGGTGTCTTTCAGTGGTCGAGCGACCAAACCTGAGAAAAACAGACGGAATAACAACGCAACTTTACAAGATGCCAGACGGACACGCAAACTGCGCATGTGCAGTTTCACTCAATCACAACTGAGTACGACTGCTCAGCAGTCATTAAGGAGCGTATATTTACGGATAGAGCAAATATCACCAAGCCAACAATTATATATCCTCAATTTAAGAGGGTCAGCAGTAGCTGCATACTGAGCAACAGTGCCTCACAGAAAGCCTAAAGCTGCTTTCACACCGGACGCGAAACGAATTTTTCGCACGACAGAATACCTCGCGTCTTTGCATCGACTTTGAGTGTAATCTGTCGTGCGAAAAATTCGTTTCGCGTCCAGAGTGAAAGCGGCTTAACTCTGCTAAACTTTACAGCCACTTTAAGTCGACAGACTACGAGGCACATCCGTATGGCGCTTTAAGACGCATTATTAACATTTTTTGCGGCACGGTGAGCGTTATTTAACAAAGTTTGCTCGCTCACTAACGGCCTGTGATACTCACTCTGAAGTATGTCCCGGATCGTACAAAAGTCTTCATGGTCTCCGCTCCTGAACGCGTTTATGCCCGCAAATGTGAAGTAGTCAACGCACCAGCCGTTCACTGTGCGGTCCAGCTGCGCGTTGTTGGCGCATGAATGGTCACCCATATTAGTTTACATTAACGGTCTTCCTGTAGTTCAGTTTAGTTTACTTTCGCGGCATTCTTCCGAAGATGTTACAACACAACAGCACTTCATCCGGACGACTTCAACTTCCGGTCGCCAAAAGCGAAGAGGCGGGGATAAAAACAAAATAAAAGCACAAATTCACTCGGAATTTTTATGCAGCTGAACAAAACTGAAATACTTTGTACGTAGCCTGAAAATTAATACGTTTACTGACTTGAATACCTTCCTCAATTAAGTCAGTGTGAAGAGGGCGAACAGTGTCCCCAAATTAAGAAATATAAAATTAATAAAACCCACAAGCTGTGTTGAATTGTAATTATTCAAATTATCACTAGATGGAGTAACGGTACTGTTTATGACAGCGGTCCCCAAACTCTGTCCTGGGGGCCCACTTCTAATTCCAACCACGATTGCAGTTCCAGAATTTAAACTTGCTAATAATTTTACTTAACTCGTAGTTTTCACATTAGTGGGATGTTTCGCCCTCTTAAACCATGTTATGACCGAAACGGCAATGCATTCCATGCTATTTAAAAACCTCCCATTCATATTGTGTTTACTGTACTCCAAGTATTTGCACTTGAGGTGGCATTGATAAGCTGTTGATTAACCCATGTTTCTGAATTCTGCCGTTTCAGCTCCACATCTAAATCGTATCCTAAAACCAAACAAAATAGCTCAAACGAGGTTTAACTCATAATGACTCGCTTGGTTTTTGTCTCTGCCCTAATAAACGGTTAGTTTCGGTGACCATGTGTCCTCAATATCATCAATGAAAAGCCAAATGATTATTTGGTTTACTTTAATTTACCCTCTTTTATGCAACACAGGTCATTTCCAATTGTGCCATGCATAATTATTTCTGACATGAGGTCTAAAAGGGTAAATAAACCCAACAAACATGAAAGGTGCAATTATGAACAATTAACAATTAATCTGAACTGCATTCAGACAGGGTCAGGACGGGTGATGGAGTTTTTTTCAGTCAAGCAGTTACACACCTGATTTTACTCAACAACCCATAGTCTTTAGAGAGGATCTCGATTAATAGAATCAGGTGTATAACTGCTTGGTTGAAAACTCTTGCTGTCGATCAACAATAATGTAGGTTTATTCAATTTGGCAAATGATCAGAAGCACTTGATTTCGTCGTATCCTCTAAAAAGTGCGCGTTTGAGTCAGGCCATCACTCATTGTGAATTGAATCTAAATGGAAAAAAAATGTACCTTCAAACATTCGTGGCACATGTTCTTAACACTTGATTGTTGCACTCTGTTTAATTAAAAATGTATAGTTTGGTAGTCTGTGGCTGTTTGGAAACTATTGCTGAACTTCTTTTGCGAGCCGCCATGCCCCTGCCCCACGACCCAGGTCTCAGTATTTGTCCGAGTTGCCAAGCCTGTTACAAAAGACATGGGGCTTTTTAAGATTTCAGATGGTAAAATTTACAGCAATACGCCAAAGGGGGTCAGTGAACGGAGGGATTTCAGGAAAAGGTAAGCCGATCAGGGGAATTTCTAGGAGTATCTGGCAGTACAGTTTCACAAGCCCAGATATCAGCGACTTCGCAGCATTGAGCTCATATCATCAGGAGTCATGTTTGCGTAACGGAAGTTGGCACAGTGCAGAGAGGCAAGGGTTTGAGTTTCATCTTCCCGACACCAGCACTGACCGTGGGCGAGACAACCTCTCCCATCTTTTCAAATTCATAAGCTTAGTGCATTTACTTAAATCCAGCATTCAGTTCATTGAGTTGAAACTGTTTTGCAGGACGAACTTCCAGAATGCAGAAGCCGCATTGGCCCCCGTCCCCTCAGACTAATTCCACCTATCTCACCATCTCACCACGCCTGAATATCTACCCAAATATATAGGATGCGCAGCAGACGCGCACGAATCGCAAAGTCATTACTCAGGTGGTGTTTCGATTTATAATACTGCTCTGTGCATCTGTGTTTCAACAGGCGCCTGCTTTAAAGCATATCTTGACAACAAGAGTAAATTGACGCTAATAAAAGCGCACAAGTTCATCTCTAAACGCGCGCTTCCGGTTGCACGCAAGTTTCTCAAAACTGGCAGATAAAGAATAATTTTATTTAATCATCAAACATGACGAGTATCCGCAAGACTAGATATTTTTTTAAATTTTGAAAGTCCTCACAAATGCAAAGTTCCGTCCCATCTGAGACAGGTTGAATGACGTTTTTGAAAATATGCCCGACAGTCTTAATGAATAACTTAACCAGAGGAGAATCATCGGCGGCTCCAACTCTTTCCTGTTGAAAACGTCAATATAATGTGGATAAATGCTTGGGATTCGTGGTAAATCCGTTTCTTGCTGCCCAAACCTCACTTCACCGAAGGGAGGCTGCACTATGGAGCGAGGGAGGACTATTAAGGTGTGAACCTCAGCATCTTCTGACGTGGATTTTTCAATGACTCGAAATAAATAAAATTTCGTGTTGTTTGCCCGAAGGATATTTGTGGGGATGTCAAACCTTAGAGTCTTTCAGTGGCCATGCCATGTCTTCAAGGTAACTTCGCTTATTCCTACTATTTTCATTTTCCGTTTTCTTGTCAATTTTCATTTCACAGTAATTGTTTTATATTTGCAAAATGGTTCAACTATCTGATGATAACTAGACATATTTCAGTTATGTTGACATGCAGCTTAAGTATACGCTAAAATGCTAAGTCTTTTCGACCATTCTTTCCAATATCTGTGAAATAATTTCTGAATATGAAGTCTGCATAGCCCATATAATAAGTATTCCTTATAAATAGTCTTGTACTCGCCCATAAAGGTGGCATTGAGCCATATTGTTATTTTTTATTTGCAGCATTAAAAGAGTACAAGCGGGACACACTTCGTCTGCATGTGTATTGATATATTTTCCTGTACGTACATATGTGCGTAATTTGTGCAAATATCAAACCCTCACAATTAGGGCAGAATAGCGTATATATTGTCGTTTTGCTGTAGTTTGTGCAGGCAGATATGCTGGATTCATGTATAGGCGGACTCAGGTAGTGGTACACTAAATTATAAACCACTGGTAGATTTTACCTACTTTTGCTAGTTCAAGTTTCAAACTCTCCCGAGTTTTTCTACACATATGCAACAGAAAATAAAAAGAAAAGGGAAAAGTGTTATTTTGAAATATGCCCTCTCCATTACGCATTTGAACAACTATTGTTGATCGGCTGACGAGATAATGGAAAGAATGTATTTGTACTAGCCTATTAATTTAATCGGCGGTACATCCCCCCAATTAGCGCAATTAGGCAGCTTCTCCGTTTCCCATATCCGGAGGCATGAGGCTGGACGCTACTGCTGCACCTTGTGTAAAAGTGATCCGGTGCGGTCAAAGAGGCAGGTGTCAAATTCCTTTTGTTGTATCGAAGAGAGAAGGGTGTAGGCTATTTGTCGGTGGAGGAACGCATCCATCATTACACGTGAGTCAGAAGTTATCCCGTTGCTTCAAATTACAAGCTTTAAATGAGGTCTTTAAGGTAGACAAATGTATGGACGTATTTTTACTCAATGTTCGAAATGTAACACATGCAATAACATCCTGAAATGTTCCGGGAAAAAATGTTATAAATCTCTCTGCTCCGTAATGCAAATACTCTACTAGCATGGTAATATTGCACAAATGCAGGTGTGCGTTGAAGACGGTGGGTTTGCATTTTCTCCATTTGTCAGTGTCTATTGCTGTTGTATCTGCTGCAGTCGGTTCCAGTTTATCTGAATGTGTTAGTTTTGTATTTTACGGAGAAGACGGTGACTCGAAGGATTATATGATTGTTCAAAAGGGCATGTAAGACTTGGTGTTGGCACAAGGATGATGTAATTGTGGTTGATGAAAAAGTTTGACCCGAAAGCTGCCATTACTTCGGCAACAGTCTGCGTGTGTGAGAAAGACGAACCAGGTCCTGCGGGTAAGTGCCCTGTGTAAAGTCCGCGGGTCGGAAATGTGAAGTCCAGCATGATTTTGCTCCACTCCTGAGCTGCTGACTGCAGCAGTCAGTCAACCTAGCTGCAGAAATGTGTGAAATGGCAAATTCTAGAGATGGATCAAATTCCTGGAGAGGACTTCTACTTTCAGATCAGGGATAGTAACTTCGGGTCACTCCTCTCCTCTGGGCTGGGGTCAGATGTATGATTGTTTGCCAGTGTCTTGCTATCTTATTGGTTAATCTAAGATGTGCTGCATGACTGACAGGCTGCCTGTCTTGCAGGGTACGATGAGTCGGCTCTGGCATGGCCACGCCCTCTCCCTGGTGCTCTGCGTCCTCACCCTATCCCCGACGGTGAAGGCGGGGCCTGAGACCTTGTGCGGGGCAGAGCTCGTGGACACGCTGCAGTTCGTGTGCGGAGACAGAGGTTTCTACGTCAGTAAGTGCACCGCTGATTTATTCATGAATGAGCTCTTTCACTTCCTGATTGTCTAGCTCCCCTGCCGATGGGTTCTTCTTTAATAAAAAAAACTATTGGATTTGTTTGGTCATGTCATTCATCTCCATGTCTCCAGTCATTGGCTGCATGATTAAGTGGGGGTGGAGTTGCGGAATTCACCTGCACGATTGGACTTTCTTCCCGGCAGTACTTCATTTCATATCCTGATGTAGAAAGTTCAAGGGTCAAAAAGTGCCATCCCTCTCCCCGCAGATATTTATACAAACGGTAAATAAAAGGGTGGTTAAATCAAAATACTGGGGGGAATTTTACTTTGTAATTCTGGATTGCCCACCTCTGTTCATGTCCGCAACATCTGTCCCTGTTTGGGCTGTTTACAGGAAATGTCGCTTTTCAGAAACCATATTCACCCCCAGCTCCGGCTCGCCAGCCAACACGCTGCCCCCTTTCTCTGCATAAGTTTTGGTGGCCTTTCAGAACGATGCTAACAGAGTATTTTTTTTTTTTTTTTTTCGCTTGAAAGATGAGTACGACAAATGCCTGTGGACTCTGAACTTGACGCTGTGCTGCATTCTGTCGTCGCGGCTTGTTTTTGTGCTAGTATCGGGGGTGCACCCAATCAGAAGTGGCAAATATAGGAGTCAGAAAGAAAGACCCGTCTCTTTTATTCCACCAGTTAAATTTGCCAAGATGAAACTAATTGGCTGTATCTGATGGTGGAAAAGTTGCTGCAGTTTGGTACATCAGAATGTTCATATACTAGTAATGCAGGTAATAAACATTCTGTAATGTAGGGCTTCCCAAAGCAGGCCCCCAAATCCAGTTCTGGTCTTTTCTCTCTCCAAACAATTAGCAAACGGTTGCTGCCACACATGGGCAAGACTTTCAACTCCCCTAACCTCGAGGTAAAGCTAGAAAACCAGCAGTTCTTGGCCCTCAAGGACCATTATTTGGGGATCCCTGTATCACTAAACAAGCAGTACAGCCTTATTAGATGATTTCAGTCACGATGGTTTGAGGGGTTCCTACGAGCCGCAACAGTTCGTAGGGACCGCTGAGAGCGCCACCGAATGATTACTGCCCTGAGTGGTGCATCTCCGCTCTTCCGTATATCGCTGCTGGCTCTCCGGTCTGTCAGTTTTTACTAATTGAGATAGAAACTCATCTGAGATGTTCGACGAAGCATCAGCTGCATAACCGCTGTCAAACGGATGACTGGACTTGGTTGACCAGGTTTTAAATATTTATTTGTTTGACTCAAACACGTTTCTGGCGTACTTTGGAGCAAATCATATAATTTGGTTGTTACTTTTCGGGGCGAGTGGTGCCAGCCGGCTGTTGAAAGCCCATGGTTCATACTGACCAGCGCTCACAGCAGTTGACCTGCTGGAATGATATCTGCCCTGGTCCTCACTAGTGGCTGTGAATCTGGGCTGGAAACACACTCTCATGCGCACGAGGATTTAACGGTTAATGCTTCTAAACCTGGAGTAAAATTGATCAGAAACCCCATGACCCTCTCAATATCGATTCTGGGCGTACATTTTAAATTCTCTTGTGTCTCACTCACTGTCACTCGTTGATAACCCCTCCCACCGTCTCCCAGGTAACCGCCCAGGCTATGGGTCGTCCTCTCGCCGGTCGCACAGTCGCGGGATCGTGGACGAGTGCTGCTTCCAGAGCTGCGAACTGCGGCGGCTGGAGATGTACTGCGCTCCCGCCAAACCTGCCAAGGCTGTGCGCTCCCTTAGAGCTCAGCGCCACACCGACACACCAAAGAACCCGAAGGTGAGAAGCCTTCAGACCTACAGAGAAACCTGCTCACTACTGATCACTACTGGAGAGCACTGCTCACCATAGATTACGAACAGAGAAACCAACTCACTACAGATTACTTACAGAGAAAACCGCTCACCATAGATCACTAACGGAGAAATCTGCTCACTATAGATCACTAATGGAGAGACCTACTCACTACAGATCACTAATAGAGAAAACTTCTCACAATAGATCACCAACTGAGAAAATGGGTCACTGTGGATTACTATCAGAGAAACTTTCTCACTACAAATCACTAATAGAGAAATGTGCTCACTATAGCTCTCTTACCGAGAAACCTGCTCACAATAGATCACTACAAGAGAAATCTCACTATTGCCCTCCAACAGAGAAACTGGGTCACTCTAGATTTCAGCAATGAACCCTGCTCACTATAGATCATCAACTAAGAAACATTCTCACTACAGATCACTAACTGAAATCTGCTCAATGTAGCACTCTAACAGAAAAATCTTCTCACTATAGATCACCAACTGACTCACTGTAGGTCGCTGCCGCATATGTGACACACTTTATTCTTATCTGTGTAGTTCTGAAGATTACAGTTGACATTTTGTGATGGCGCATCTTTGCGCCCTGATCATTTTCGCTCAGTCACATGGTCAACTAATTAAACAATTTAGGAAATTTTGGCACCTCTTCAAGCTGAAACTATGTCTTTAAGCTGGTGTGGGTCTTGTTTTGTGGTTTTTCTCCCGCAGAAACACGTTTCCTGCAGTAGTTCTCCGTCATGTAAGGTACGACCCCTCCCCCTGCTCGAGAGACTTGGCTTTATTGCTCCAAACACACACCTGCATCAGTATTAATTTTTATCTAGAATATTTTCCAACTGGAGCAAAATATAATAAAACATCATCACTCCGCTGGGTACAGGCTAATCTGGACTGTTAAACTGTTTTAGGAGATTTATGAAGAGAACAGAACTAATGGCCACTATTTCATAGGACATAAAACATATCTAAACAATTAAGTGTATTATTATTATTATTATTATTATTATTGGCAGTAGAAGTATAAGCAGTAGCTGAGGTAATATTATGAGCCTTAGCATTAGCAGCTGTAAGCAGCAGTGTTTTACTCTCACAAGCCTGGATTCATGAGCAGTTGATGAAGTCCTCTGAGTGGAGTTCCTGTCTGCTGTGTTTAAGGAGGCTCATCAGAAGAACGCCAGTCGGGGAAACACAGGCAGCAGGAACTATCGGATATAGAGGACAGAATGAGGGATCTGCAGTCAGACATACGGACGGATGGCGGGACTGCAGACTACACTTGCCCTGTTGCTGAGCTGCCGCCTGTGGAGAGAGACTCTAATGATGAGAGATGATTTGAACCACGCAGCAGGATGAGGCAGGATCTTACTGTGTCGAGAAATTTGGAATATCGCTGAAGGCGCCCTGAATGGCGTGTGTCCACGGCTGTGCCTGTCCAAAAATGCCAAACAAGTGTTGCTACTGATGCATATTGGGTGTATTTGAGACTGCCCTGTGGATTTTATGCAGGTTACAGCACACCCAAGCCACGAAAATCTTCCTGTAAGACGTCTTCCTGCTCACAGAACAAATTTAAAGTGAAGGCAAAACCAATGAGCACCTCTAACTTTTAAGGCCAAGCTGTGTTTGGAGTGACCCTGTTTTGCATTGGTCAGGTTGCTTTACGTTAGATCGATGAAACTCTCTTCTCCTTCCTTGAGGAAATACTGGGGGGGTTTTCAGTTTGATTTTAAATTAGGATGTTGTTTGTTGGAACAGAGATTACGATGGACAGTTTATCAAAAACTGTTACTTTTTTCATTGCCTCCTCAGCAAAGCCATGGTGTGACAGAGGTGTGAATATTCCCCTGTGAGTGTCTGTTATGGGTACACCATTCAAACATTAGCGGTGTTCTAGTTTGCGCTAGTTTTCCATATGGAAATAGACAATGCAGCGTCATGCTCGTCGATCTGGAGATGATTAGCCCTCATATACACCGGACGCTGCTGGCCAGCTACATGTGGTGCGCAGTACGCCAGTGTTCATATGCTGTAGCTATCGACAAAACTCTGTCCACCTATTATGCGTATGCACATCTACTGACGTGCGCTGACTTGTGCTGAGGAAGCTTTATGAGCGGATATACATGAGCACTGACATACTCGACCGCTGGATTTTCTGGAGCGTCAATACAACAATGACAAGCAAGATTTAAAATCATTTTATACGTTTCTCTCTTCGGAGGAAGCGTATTTTTTGCTCAATAAAAATACACCATTCCAAAGGAGAACTGAGGGAATAAACCCTCGAAAGAGTTAATGTGCATTTGCTTGAATTTGGCAAGAATTTGTACCTCTCTACAGTATCACATAAAACCCGAAAGCAAGCTGGGGCTGTAGTTTTGTGGGTCGGTTCAGGGGCCTGTTTTTGCCATCGCAGGGTTGTTTAACCTGTTCCTTGGGATAATGCTGGCCCGTACTCTCAGTGCACTTCACGATACGGCCCGTGGAGCAGGAGGGAATAGTATGTTCCTGGAGTCCTGACCTGACGACAGACATGAGCGAGCAAGTGCAGTTACGACTGCAACTCAATCCCCCGGCGGGGAACAAGTGGGCCCTTTAGCATAGCCACCCAAAAACAGACGGCTAATGATTAATTCAGCTTGGCCTGCGCGTTCTCTTCTGTTAGCATTTGGAGAAACCTTTGGTTTTTTGGACTGTGGCTTTTCATCAGAAAAATGTGACGGGAACAGATAAGTGCGGTGAAACAGCGAGGGAAGCGATCTGTAAGCACACACGCATCAGGACACAGTGTTCACTCCCAACAAATACAGAATCACAGAAAGCCACGGCTACAGAAAAGCAAGCCTTACGAGCGGCCCCTCGCAGCACTGGAGAGAAGCAGTGACGAGCGCATCGTACGAACCTACACAGTGCTGGTTTGTACCTGACTGCAAAAAATGAGTCCGCTGTCAAACTCCAAAATCTCATCAGTTTTCAGGATATTGTGCATGTTTATCTTCATTTTGCTCAGCCTCTAACGCCGAAAAGCACACCAAGTCAAATCACCCTGCGAAACGCATCTTTTGGAATCCCCTCCGATTGGTCGTCGGGGCTTAAAACCCCTTTGCTCAGATATAGACGCCTGCGTCTGTAAATTCTGAAATTTAATTGCTAAATGATTCTGTAATCGAATTTCCAAATTTATTGTTTCAGGGGAATAATTTTCCACAGTCTCTGTGACACACATACTGAGTTTTTAAGCCTGAAATATGTTCGTGCACAACAGGAAAAATCTGCGTTATTTTACTCTTCGCAAAGAGGTCATACATCGCACCCCCTGGAAATCCCATGGTCGCATTCTACGCCTATAATGACGCTGTGATACCATCACATAACTTTTTCCATCATCAACACTGCAACGCTATGTAATCCAGCAACTGCTTTAGCTGAATTTATCTAATGCATTTTTCAACTATTACCACGTGATGGACTATAAAGTTGGGGAAAAAAGTCCCTGTTTAGAGTGGTGCTATTTGTCGTGAGTCGTTTGCAGGAGCTGGAGAAATCTTTGAACAGAGAGACTGGACTGACCCATCCACACCTCTGCTCCCGAACTTCTATCGATTTTTAAATGCCAGTTCTTATTTGCATTTGATTTCAATCAGCGGTTAGTGAGTCAATAAAGGTGTCAAGATTCAGTGGATAATTTTTAACCGCATCAAATGTGTTCCCAGGAAAGTTTTTATTTTTGTGAATTGGATCATTGAGTTTCCAAAAGGCCCAACTCCAATGAATTAGAGGTCTGCATATCTCATGACAAAAAAGGGAACTTTCTTGTAATGTCTCACAAAAATATCCCAATGACACTCTTGTATAGAAACAAACTAAAAATGTATGGTTCATAACATATGGGCAAAAAAATAAATCACTTTTTCGCTTTCTCGAGAAAGAGGGTTCCTTGGAGTTGGGCCCTTTGGAAACTCAAGGATTAATTTACAATAAGCATTGTTTCATTGTTCAATTTTTCAATCCATATGCCAAGTAACTTGACGAAAGAGAACTGTGAACGTTTATTTTCAATATGCCTATCTCTTAGATTCCCAAAAAGGCTCACTGTAACACATTTAATGCATGAATGAGGTAATCAAAATAATGAAAGAACAATAAAGACATACTTTCCAAAAAAAATAAAAATTCTACGATTCTCTCTTCCCTTCAGTGAGAAAGCTGGTATCGCCTGCTACCTCCAGAACTTTGCTCTGCAGGGTAGTGAGGTCTTAAATTGAATTTAAAATAAAATGAAGGGCGTTTAAATGACTAATTCCTTGCATCGAGATCACTGCCCTGAATAGATGCACTGATATTGATCATTTTAATGAGTGTGTGTGTGTGTGTGTGTGTGTGTGTCAGAGAGAGAGAGAAGGCATCAAGGAGAGCTCATTGACAGGAAGGAAAGCTTAAGTGCCTTGTCAATGGTCATTAATAAATCAATAATGCAACTAGAGAGGAGGAGAATTGCATGATTCACGTCCGTCTGGCATCCGGCCTTCCATCCTCTGCTCCTCTCCGGGGAGCGTGCTCATTGAGGCCTTTCAGTTCATATTTCATTCACAAGAACCAATTAATGGTGGTGTTCACAGGAACTGTATGCGAGGCATTTGCCTCGCGCCAGTATGCATAGCGACTGCTGCTTTGTGGCGCTAATACAGGGCACTCAATATCATCCAGGAAAGGCCTGTGTGGGTGCAGGCTTTCATTCCAACTTTCCACTTCTGATTCTACTCATCAAGGTCTTCAGCAAAGACTCTTGAGGTTGATCAGTCAGGGGTGTCACTCCAGGGCTGAAATGAAAGCCAGCATCCACACACGTCCTTTCTGGATAAGATTGATCTCCCTGTATTAGCGCCACGAAGCAGCAGTCCCCAGTGTCCAAACTCGCGACAGAACAGCGAAATACTATGTATGCCATCCACAGGTATTTCATTTTAACATGAGTCTGCTCACTGATGGAAATTGCATTTACATTTTACTGCATAAACAATTTACAAGGGTTTGAAGTGGGTGTGGATGGAATGCCTGTAGATTAGCGATCTGATGTTTCACAAAGCAGGTTTACAGAGTTAGCTGGATAACTGTGTTGCTTAGAGTCCAGAACAATTCCAAATCTGGAATGTAGACTGCAGTAAAAAGCGCTGTTGGGTTTTAATCAGGGCAGTTATCCAGCTAACTTTGCCATCCCGCTTTTGTCATACCAGTTTTGAGCAGGGACAGCTGGGGCAGCCATTGTAAGTGGGCAAGAGGTACCCAAAATTAAATCCCCCAATCAAATGAAGAAGTGTGATTTCAGGAGAAATGGGCACCTGTGGTTCCTCCTGGCTCGCCCGTACGTATAGGTTCAGTGGTTCTCTGAGCCAGGTTCACGCGAGGACACGCTCGATTCTTGGACTCCGTCGAGGAGCCAGAATCTCTGAGCGTTTGCTGATTGTGTCCAGCGTTGTTTTAAAACTACCTCCTCTGCTTTAGCGCTCTCCGGTTTCACTGCTCGTTCGGCAGCCGCGCAGGAGCTGGCAGAGCCTTCTGTCATCGCCGCCGAAGAAGGCAACGAGACCGATTTCCTCAACCCACTGGCCTCGAAACACATTGATCTGGTTTGTATACGTCCCTTCGAAAACTGGTCCGGAATCAGTGGTGCATGATTCTTGCTACCCACAGTCCCGTATGTTAGCCTTCACATGAGCTACGTAAGCCAATGACTCTGAGTTCTGAGTGAACTTTCTGCAGGTTAGGGGAAGGTCAGCAGCTTGGCATAGCAACTGGCAGATGGGACATCTGTGTCTCTGTCGGCTGTTTTGCCCGCATCAACAGCTCAGCAGGTACCCAGGACAGACCTTTAAGAACGCCGATTCCTCGCCCTCAGACGTCTCCATCGAAGCCGGTGGATTGAGCCTGACCTTGTGCATATTGTGTTGCTGTATCATGTCATGCTTGTGTGTCAGAATCGCCGCAGTGGAAGTGATGCCGGCACAGTCAGTGGCCTGAAGTTTTGGGGGCATTGCACGGATCAACATGCCCCCCCCATTTTAGTTTCCTCTCTCCCTTTTTACCTCTCTTTCCCCTCTCCTCCTCTTCCTCTCCCTCCCTCCCTCCCTCCTCTCTCTCTCCCATAGTGGAAATTCACAGAAGGGAGCGTGTGATGGGAGCGTGTGGCCCGGCTGTGGGCTTTTGGGCCTATGATGTCAGCGGCTTATTTTCCTTGGAGAGTCGGGCCTCGGCTGCTTTGTTCCTGGAAACTGTGGTCTGTTCCCCGGGCAACCAGAGCCCAAAGCCTGTGACCAACCCACAACCCCCATCCCCAGGAGCCCAGCCAATCAGGAAGAAGCGGTCTGGAGATACGTAATGCCCTCGGGAACCGTCTCGCACGAAAGGAGGTGAGCCGTTGTCTGGCTTTGGCGCGGGAGAGAACAGGTCTCAGTGAGGTCCTCTTCGTTTCGACGGCCCGAATGAGGCAACGGTGAAATTAATTTGGGTCATTTTTCCAATATAATTTATTTTTACCTGATTTCTGTGGATGTTCTTTCTACATTACCATGGACTCATAGCCCTGTCACTGTAGCAACTCTTTCCTGGACAGGCAGGTTGAGTATGTTAATCCGTGGGTTAAGTGTACTATTAATAAAGAGTGTGCACTGTTGAGGGTGAGGTCATTCTTCAGAAGAGTGGAGTGTCGGCACTGCAGATGACTCGTAATTAAAAAAGGTTGCGCTCTCTATGCCAGCTGGTTTCAACCTGAAGCCTCAATTGCCCAGTCATTGGGGCTCTTCGTTCAAAACTTTTTCCAAACTATTAAGGCATAAATGTCTGTTAAATTCTTTAATTGGAAGGCTAATGAGGGGCAATTTGTCATCATATTGCCTCAATTTTCATATTGCCTCAATTTTCTGCAGTGTACTGTGAAGAGGATCTTTGAGAGAGGAAAAAAAACTCAACGATTTGGCGATTACCCAAATCTGCACTATGTCAAAATCTACATCAGCTGTAATTTTTGATCGGCCTATCTTTAATTAAAGTGAATCTGCCACCTTATTTCCAACTGTTGGAAAAATGATAGTTTATACACTCGTGATTGTCAAACGGCTAGAAGAATGACAAGAAATGCAACATTAAAGCACTGATAACAATTTAACATTTTAGGGCCTGATATTCTCCAATCAACGGTGTTGGGAAAGCGGAAGTGACGTGTGAGCGAGCGCCTTCTCTTAGGGCTCCGCTTCCCTACCACTTGAGTGAATGTAAACAAAATAATTTTTTAGCCTGTACGAAATACCTCGGAGGAGTGTGATTTTTACTCTTGAAGACGAAATCGGGTCAATACATATTGAGCTGAGTTGAATTTCTGTGGTTCAGTATTTTCCCGGGAGCCCATAGCCTTAGATGTGCCGGTTATGTATACCGGAGGGTACGGAACTCGAAAGGAACTCATTTCCATCGCAACTTTCATGGCCGTGTGGCGCGCACGCAGTCAACCACAAATATGTTTAACGTTAGTTCTAAAGGAAGAGGTGATAATTAAGACGACCGAGATGCCATTTTTAACATAACATTCGACACTGTTCAGTCGCGTCAAGTCGTCAGCTGCTCCAGAAGGCTGGTTAGGGCCAGCGGCGCCTTGCAGAGATGCCAAGTCTCACACATTCGGCGAAGCTCTTACGCATTTTTAGGCTTATTCGCCGTAGTCCGGTAAGCATTGAATGCTCACTGAGATTCTCATGCGGAATTAAAATCATTGTACATTGAAGTTTCCGTTTCACTTGAGTAAAGGCGGACCTCACCTCAAGAAACATGGAAAGCGATTATGACTCCGGACTTCTCGTGTTTCTCTTTACTCAGGGATTGGAAACAGTGCATGAGTTTCATGATTGTTTCAATTGTTTTAATGCAATAAGACCATCTGTAACGTCTTCATGCAATTCCATTGCTTTCAATCCCTCAGTAAAGACAAGCCTGAGAATTCCCGAGTTATTATCGATTTCCGTGTCATTAGTGGGGAAATCCACCATAATGCAGGGGAAACTGATTAACTTCATACACAATGACTTAAATTCCGTGAGTGAATTTCTTCAGTGCGCTTTGATTGAATAATTGCTGACTACGGCACAGGAACGTGAATGCCACTAAGAGGTGAAACTCACGCCTAAGACGTAAGCCTTCGCCCTGGTCACTGTCACTCCCAGTGTTGATTGTTTCTGACGCATACGGCTCGTACAAATACAATGTTTCTCACCATTGCTTCCATGCTCGCATTTCCATCGGTGTCTCAATGATCTATCTACCTACCTATCCATCTACCCTGACAAAACCAAACTTTATTTGCCGCCGGAGCTAACGGTCATTGTCACCAATGGTTCGTGTTGCCAGGAGTTCTCGCCGTTTCAAATAGTCGCGCTGTGCTGCAGTTACGTGGTTGAAGCTCGGCCATGTCATATTAAAATTCTGAATTACCTTTTTTGATACTCTATTGTTGTCTTTACCATAACTTTAGCATAGCCATTTAAAAGATTGAGTAATTCGACCACTCGAAAATGCGTGTCAGATTCACTTTAAGCAACAGTTGGCACTAAAGCCAATCTCTTGTTCTAACCAATGGCTCTCAGTGAGAGGGTATTAAAACGCGTACATATTGAAGCTTGCTCTTACGTGTAAAGGTTTTTGGAGGTGGAGGTGCCAGGATGGGTGTGTTCCTGGCTCTTACCCATAGTTAGCAGGGAGAGGGTCCAGCTCCCAAGCAGCCCTCGTGAGGAAGAAGTGGCCTCCATGATGGATAGAGGTATAGAAAAGAGCAAGAGAAGATGGGTAAGAATTAGGATGTCGAGCTGCTCAACGCTGTTCGTGGATATGTACTGTCTTGAAGGATGTTACACTAACTCTTGGCATTCCTGATGTTTGTAACATGCCTCATCTCTGAGATCATGATATTTACCTATTTTTTATTCTGTATATTCATATGTCTCTAAAATTCTTTGTGAGCAACTTCTAAAGAGATGCTGAAACTTATGACTTAGCAGCAGGATGAGATCTCTCGCTGTTGGTGGAGGTGGACATAGTAAGGTTTGGCGTGAAAGATATCTTACATGTTCATGTGCAGGAGAAGGGTTGGGCAGCCCTGCGCTAGCTGTTGAGCAGGGAACGCTAGGATCTGGGTGCGAGAAGAAAGACACGACTTGGTGTACAGGAGGCTGGTCGGGCAGCCCTGGGTTAGAATAACAGCCCTTGGGGTTCGTTGAGCTCAGCTGGGCTGCTGCTGAATCGCGGTGTTCCCAGCGGCTCAGCTGACTTCTAGCGCAGGCTCTCCAAAACAAACGCCGGGGAAATAAGTCCATCAGCTCTCCAAGTGAAACCGCTGCAGCCGGGCTCCAGAAGTCTGGTCCCTACTCCCTACCCCTCCTCCCGATTCCCTCACAGGCATATCTCTGGACACCTCAAACTAATATGCTGGGGTCCTCTTTGTCAAGTGCCTCCAAGGGTGCTGCTGAGTTCTTTTAAGAGCAGGACTTTTTTTACTTAGAACAGATATCGTCTGGAAATAGTTTGGCTGGCAGCTATGAGAAGGAACGTCGGAATCATTTATTTCATGAAGGAAAGGATTAGCTGCTTTGGTTTTTTTCTTACAGCCAGGAAACGCAGGACCAACCTTGGATGAGAGGAACGATCAGTTATCGACCACAGTCCTTTCTAGTAGTAGTGACTGGTTTCAGGATTAGTTCTAGTTATCATGTAGGAAGTCATGTCATTATCAATTTCTGTTGAGCTCTTGACATGTTGAAGGTAATGACATCCAATATTTATAAAACGAGTCCCAAGATGCCTTCAAAACCTTCCTTCTACACCTCTACTTTACCTTATCCCCTTTTTCACAAAGGTTAGATTAGCTCCAGCTTAGCTCCATAGTTTGAGTTCATTGATGGAGTAAATGCATGGACTCCTGGGAAATGGAGTCTCTTGCAGCATTCCACTTACCTCGGAAGTTGGAAGTTGGAGCAGGGACAGACGTCACACCCGCACTCCAGAACAAAAGTTAGAAAACTGACTTGGGGTCAGCGGGGTTTCCTTCGGCCTTCATAGGCATTGTTAGCAATATAGTCGGTAACTGCGCATCATGTGCTCAGATAAAAGCTGTGCAGTACTGTGTACGACAGATTCATACAGGGAGCAGCAATCCTGAACTTGGATCTCGGGGTAGGTGAGGTTCCTCCAACTCTCCAAGTCGGAAATCAATCAGACCTCAGGGGCATTGAAAATTCTGACAGGGAACACGGAATTTCCGACTTCCCACTTCATCTGGAATCCAGCATGTGCACAGCAGCTGGCGAGCGGACTTCACCTCACCTGTTAGGAACAGTATCCTGTGACTCCAGAGGCACAGTTTATAGGGGAACACGACCTCCTCTCTTATACCGATGGCTCTAAAATCAACAAATTAACAATAGATAAACTTATGTTGCCATCGCAGAAGTAAACACAACTCGCCGTGGTCTGGACTGTACACGACCTCTGAAGGTGATCTTTGCCATCTGGCGCCCAGAGGTCGGCAGCAGATCCTGTGAGTCCGGAGGTGGAGCTGCAGCAGATTGTTCTTGTATTTCATGCACATCCTGCAGATGCTCTCTCGGATTGAGATCTAGGGAATTGAAGGCCGGGGCACCACCGTGAATTCTTTAAAGACCATTCCTGAACAGCCTCTGCTGTGAGGCAGGAGACATTATCCTGTTGAGAGAGAACATTGCCTTCTGGGAATGTCAGTACCATGAAAGGGCGAACCTGGTCTGCAGCAACGTTTAGGTCGCTGGCTCCTGTCAAACTGACGTCAAGATGAATGTCTGGATCCAAGGTTTCATCAGCAGAACATTTTCCAGATCATCAAACAACCTCCACCAGCTTGTCTTCTTTGCACATTGCGTCCTGTTGCCTTCCCCTCTTCAGGCGAACATTACGCCCTCACCAGGCCCTCCTCGTGATGCAAAACAAAACAGAATTTATTAGACCAGGCAATTTTCTTCCACTGCTCCAAGGTCTTCTTCCAACACTCGCAAGCCCATTGTCGGTACTTTCTTTGAATGAAAGCACATTTCTTCCGCATTAACACATTGACTTTGGGAACCAACTGTTCGCTTACCGCGTATTGTATCCCAAACCTCGACGTTTGCTGTTGTTCGCGGCGAGACAACGTCCTTCACCTCCTCTGAGATTAGTCATTATGTTTTTGCTCAAAAATGTAGATTTGGTTCAACAATGATTTTATATTTATGATAGATTTTGTCCATTTGATACTTAGCATTATGCAGGGCTTTTATCTGCAGAACTGACCAGAGAGAAGATGGGGGCAATATTTCAGCATAGATATAGCTCGTTAAGCAAAGGTAATTTACTGTTCGTTTTCGAGTTAGTTTTGAGACTTTATACTGTCACTTTTGTGCATTTGGCAATTTTTGGAGACACAGCTGTGGTGGCATGTTCTCAAGCTCGGCTCAGCCATCAAAAACTAAACATATAGCTGAGTCAGTAATTGTTGAAGACTTGGTTCAGTGAGTTTATCTAATCCTGCGTATACTCTGCGGATCTGCTAGTATTTGCCGTTGATGAAACCCGTTCAATATGGACACTGATAAGTCACTGCAGAGACAGATAAGGCACTTCCTGCTGCGACAGACAGGGCAATATTTGTTTAAGATGCAGCCAGTGTGGTGTGAGAGGACCGAATGCGAATCTTTTCAGGGGGAGGGGTGGTGGTTGGAAGCGCTTATGAAACCAGCGTTTGGAGCAGCTAGTGCGTCTCGTAAGTGCCCAGACCACAGCGGCCGCACTGGGACTCGAGCCCCCCCCCCCTCCTCCCCACTATGACGTCAGTGAGCATACAGGTCTCTTCAGGCAAAGTTCAGCAGGTTCAACACCACACGGGGTGTGTCACAGCGCCCCCTGGTGATGCCTGGTGGAAATGCACGGAAGTTGGGAGGCGAGTGTGGTCGCAGCCTGTGTTCGGCTCCCAATCAGAGAGCGGCTCCTCGATGCCTCTCAGAAGCTGCCGGAAACATTCGGCTGGCCTGAGGACCGAGTTGAGATGAATTTTGTACGGGAATCTCCGGAGTAGAGATCCCTCTCACAGGAAACACTACCCTGGCCTCTGAGTACCAGGTCATTCAGTCAGGGTCAGATCTTGTTAAAGACTTGTGTACATGACGGGCCTTTTTGTGCCCAGTGTAAGGACACATGGGGTACGAATAGGTGTGATGAGCCATATATTTTAAGCGACGTCCACTTCCCCAGGCCAGAACATCCAGTACATGAAACCTCAGACCTCAGTCTTGTATCCCCGGTCCTACAAGTTAGTCCCGGTTTAAAACAGGGGAAGTTCTTGCAAATCAAGGCCATGACAGGCTGTGGAAGTGATTTTTGGTTTGCTGGTTCTGTGTACTTCTCTCTCTGCATGCCACAAATGTTCATATGAAAGAGGAAAAATAAATTCAAACTGACAAAATTAATATTAGGCCTTATCTTATTCAATTTAATTACTGCCACTGGACCACAAAAGACTGCCATCCGGCAGGGAAAATATGCCGACGCACACATGCAGACCCCAGAGCTGGTGATGAAGTGCCTGTATTCGTCTCAAATGTTCACTTTCTTGGGATAAACCGTGATCACCAGCAGCCCTACCCAAGCACCATAGCGAATATGTGACCCTTCGCTTACATACTGTAGCTATTGCAAATACGAGAGAACTATCGCCACTTGACCCAAATGAATTATCCACATGAATACTGCCGCATCTATCCAAATCGCAACCCACGGCCCCCAAACTTATGCTCTGGAGGACTTCAGTTCACTGCATTGCACCTTTGTGGGAAACTTTATATTTATGTTTTGAGCCAGCAAGTCCTTCACTAGTTCAGCTTATGCATGTTAGAAATTGAAAATCATCATCTATAACGTAGTCGCTTGTATGAAAACATTCTCAAAGAACCGTTGAATCATCTGAAGCCTCCCTGCCCAGGCTGTTGGCTCCAATAAGTGCCTACAGACAAAACATGATATTTTAATAACTCATAATTAGCCCCATCCATTTACATTATTGCACATGCGGGCAAATTGTGTCCAAGAAATTACCACTTGGAAATATCTGGTTTGGAAATGTTTAGTGGCGCATGCAGCTTACTGTAGCTGCCAATCTCTCTCTCTCTCTCTCTCTCATTCTGTTCTTCTCACTCACTCACTCACAAGAAAATAAATCCCTTCAGCCTTGTGAACAATTTCAACGGTCTTGAGTTTCCAGCAAATCAATGCTTAATTTTCCTTGAAATGGACGACAGGCGTACACCCTCATAACTGTCAGGCACCGTGACCTCTGACACGGAAACCTCTGACCTCTGAGGTGGAGCAAAGGCCAATAACTGTTGAGCCAAAATGGACTCCCCACAACTTTATTACAGATGCATTTTCTATACAGCATTTTTATGAAACAAGTTTAGAAAAGATTTTAAAATTTTGTTTGAGAGTACACATATTTCTTTGCTGGAGATAAAAAAAGCGGCTTACTATATTCTACTAACTCAAATTATATTCTTACAATTATATTCTCTCAAAATGTGCAGGGTTCTCTGTCCTCTCTGTTATTACAATCCTTCATCTCTAAATACATTTCAACCATCACCACTGCAATCTCTTCACATAATGTCAAGATTTACTGTCATATGCTTTTTTGGTTATGCGTAGTTCTATTCTGTATAAAATATAAAAACTCCTTTTTACAGGAGCTTCCTGGTCAGATAAATATGTTCTTTATATTTGCTTGATAATGCAAACAATTTAGTAGAATATATGTCCAAAAGTTTGCAGACAATCCTTAAGTTTGAGGCTCTTTTTCATGGTTTGAGAAAGACCGCTGAGGGAAGATGCTGAAGATATAGCACACAGTGACATTCCGGATGATTCTGCTCTTCTGTCAGTTTGGAGAAGATAAACTGCAACAGTGGTCTGGACACAGAAGGAGGTTGATGCATAGTTTGTCAAGATCAATGTTTTAACCCTCTACGGGCTCATGTTGCAAATTTGCAACAATAAATAAATTGATGACTGATTATAAAATATAAAGACCACATGGGAAATGGTTTGATGAAGTTACCCTTCCAGCTCAGTATCGCAAAAATACACCGTTACTTCCACCTGCAGCCACTAGTGTATGAGAACTAGTGTCCATGAATGCAAGATTTTTCATATCTCAAAATAATTAATTGGGCTGGAGAGGGTTAAAACGTCCCGCACCGAGCCTGGACCCTAAACCGAACGAACGCCGCTGAGATGAACTTGAAAGCCGACGTTGGGCCAGGCCTGATCACATGACACCACTGTTAAACTTCTCTCATGCTCATCTTGCCAGAATGGAAGCAGATCCCTGCTGCAATGTTCTAACATCTGGTGAAGAACCTTTCGTGAAGAACGGGAGCTTTTCTAACAGTAAAGAACACCATCTTCATAACTATGATGATGCACAAGCATGTGTCCGTGTGTTGCCAAGAAGGGGAATTGATATCTTCGAACGTTGAGAGAAATCCTATTTGATTTAATAATGACTTTCAGTTTGTTATGGTCATTTGCCTTTTTATTTATTTATTTTTTAAAATAAATTTGGCATCTCCAACCCGACCCGAATCTGGAATGCCGAATTAGCAAACTATACACACAAGCATGCGTATGTGTGACTCTTAATTGCCATCTCAAGAGAGAGAGACTGTTTCCACATGCCTGTCAGCTGCTGCTTCATTTTACACTTAAAACTTTTAAAAGCTCGAAACTTTGCAAGTTCAGAACGAAGGCGGAGGATACGCGAACATGTGCAAGCTGAGAATCTCACTGACAAGCGCCCGGCTGGCCAACAGGAGGCGCTTGAGCAATGCTACAAAGCTACAATTTTAATATCCCAATACGGCAGTCCCCTCCCAATTTGCATCCCTGCAGCGTGTAGCCAATCGTGCGTTGCTCTGAAAAAGCTGCCGACCACTGCTCGAACCTGGGTCATAGTGGTCACTACTGCTCCGCAAAGCAGCGCCTTAACCGTTCTTCGCTATACTGAAGAAAATGACTAGTTTGTAGTCAAAAACAATGTAAATATCATTTGTCTAGCATGCCTTAAAAATATTTGGTTCATAAAAAAGTATCAGTCAATTAAATATTGCTGTAAAAACTTCTTTTGTGTTATAACTATTATAACAGTGAAATACTTGATTCTTACAAAAACAAGTATCTGTCAATTAAATATCATTGTTAAACTCATGTGCTGTCTTATTAATCAGCATCATGACAATAACTATGCATGCATGTTCAAAAGATATAAACATATAGAACAAGTCTGCCATTCAGTTCCCTGAATTGGGATGATAGTTTTAAATGTGCACCCCTCCAGTTAGATTGATTAGCATCATATTAAAGTATCTATCAGGGGTAGAGAGCTATAGCGCATATTAAAGCGGTTGAGTTGGCTAAGGAGAATTTCTCCATCACAGTGAAAGTCCTCTCTTCAGACTGTCCTCAGTCCATCTTCTGAAGGGCGTCGCACAGAACCCCCATGTCACCTGCAAAAAGCCAGAAAGCGATTTGTGATCCTTCAGACTAAATTTCCACCGGGCATTTTTTGTTACCAGCCTCCTGAATATGTGTTTCAGTCATGAAGTTTGCTCAACACTGACTGCTTTCTTATCCTTTTAGGACGGTGCTTCTCTCCAAACTCCACTCGAATGTTCAGATCACAAAGCTGTGATATCCCCGGGATATCGGGTTCTGTAAACCACTGATATTATTTCTGTGGAACTAAAGCTAAGAGTGGATCCCCTGCGGGAATTCAACACAGTCTAAATGAAGCAGCAACAGGAAATCAACACATCAAGAATCAGTGATGAGTATTGAGTTGTTCAGCTCTGTTTTAGCCAGTTGAGCGCAATTGGGTCCGTTCTGAATCTCGCCCTGATTTGTTTGGTTGTGTGTGCTTGGTAGACGTACTATTGATGCAGTTGGCCAGGTTGCGGAGCTTCACTGTGCTGTCCAGGACCTCGATGCTCTGCGTGTAGGCATTGTAATGCACAGAGAAAGGCCGGGGTATTGTGGACGAGAATCGCCTGGGGCGGGAGAGACCACAGACACATCAGCACCGCCCTGCATTTTCCCGCTCCAGCTAGCTTTCTATCCAAGCATCCAGTGTCAAATCCACACATTCCAGGTCAAAGCTGTGGGGTAGGGGGTGGTGCTGGAGCCTATCCCAGCATGCAATGGGCGAGAGGCCGGAGTACACCCAGGACAGGTAACTAACCTATCATTGGGCAAACAGTTCATTTTCTCTCTCCACACTTTCAATGGAATTTTTTTTGCTTGTTTAATCAAACATTGTGTGGAATTAGGTCCCCCCAGCTTTAAAACTTACGGTGTTAGAGTAATAACATTTTTATTTCAGATTTGGATCGCAAAATCCCAATCCTTTTTGTGGGAGAACTAATCTTCACTTGGTTATGTTTGTCTCAAAGTATCTTGCAAAAATACCCTGAAATGGTGTTTGAATAGACCTGGTGTCTAATGAGAACCACCTTCACTTTACCTGACTTTCTGTTTGGCGTCCTCGAAGCTCTCGGCGACAAAGTAAATGGGCTGGAACTGTGTAATGGGGTACTTCTGCGCGCTGGTTCTCTCTGGGTCGAACGGCAGGATCTCTGGCTTGTCCGTCAAACAATACTGGCAAGAGAAAACAGGCCGAGGTCTCGTGAAGCAACAAGCATAAACCTGTTACACCTCCATTACATTGCAAAGCTCTAAGATACGCCTGTACACACCTAATACACACCTGAACTCACCTGTACACCCCATACACACCTGAAACACACCTAAGAATGTGAAATGCATCCATGACAGAGACAAACCCAAAATAATTCCCACTGCATACGCCAGGTCCACACAGTAGAAACATCCGTGAAACACAGAGGTCCAGAGTAAGGCATTCTCACCTGCAGCTCTCCAAACGATGACAGCAATCCTGCACCATAAGCTCTGACCTCTGACCCCTGCTTGCACAGACCAAACTCCACAGTGAACCAGTACACCTGCAGGCCAGCAGAAAGGCTTCATCAGGGGGAGACGGACGAAGGTATGACTGCACTAAAGTTTAATAACACACTTGCACGTCACTCATACTCACGGTTGCCAGTTTTTCAATGAAGTTATCTGGAGCTCCAAGGGATGCCAGACCAATTTCCTAGCCAGAAAAAAATCATCCAGAAAAGTTTTTTTGTTTGCTTTGAATTCCACTGAAGATGTTTAGCAGATGCTGAGCTTATCTGTTGATCAGCACAATGATCAATTTATTAAAATTTTTATTAAAATTAAATTATTAAAATTTAAGCAAATATTCAAGCATATCCAAAGACCACAGGTAAATCAAACTGCAGTTTTTTTCAAGGCCTACAAACTGAAGAACTCCAGACTATAGCATCACTGATGCATTTCTCATCAGTATGTGCTGAGATGAGGCTGGATGTTGTGTCCCACAGTTCAATGTGATGGTTTCCGTGGTAACTTCCATGCTCTTCTGAGAATATTTTGTCAGCAAACCCAGTACCTGTGAGAACTGCGCAAAGCCAGGGTCCGCAAAAAGAGGCACGTGTCCCAACAGCTCATGGCAGATGTCACTGTTGACACACAGAGAGAACTTTATAGTTTAATTTGGGACAAAATCCTTCATCAGCTTTAGACAACCTAAACACCACAGTAATCAAGCCACTCCACAAGGAATAATAGTTGGACTACACTGACCCATCTACCTTTAGAACCATTTCAAATTTCTAATTTTAGCCAATCATCATTGAGATGTTGCTCAAATGCTTTCTTGATTTTGATCGGGAAGTGCATTAACACCATGGCACTGAGACAGCCCTTGCCTTAGTTGTGAATGGTTTGCTTTTTTTCTGTGGATCGTAGCTGTATTTTGACAGTCTGACTGTATAATTCTTGCCACTGATTAAATGGATTGCCATTTTTTCCTTTCTTCCTTAATGGAAACATTAGTTCGGTGCATGAGACAAGCTCCTCTACAGGTGGCATGTTCTGATGGATTTAATTTTGTGAGGGAAAATTACAAGTAATCTTAGGTGTACCACAAGGATCAGTTCTAAGTTCTTTATTCTTTTCTTTGAATATGCTTCCTCTAGGGTACATTAAATGCTGACATGATATTCATCACCTCCTCTGTGCAGAAGAAATGCATTGGTATACAGTACATAAGCTTCACTGGGCAAATTTGCCTCAACTTGCCAAACGAGGTTTGTTTTGAAGGTATGAATGCCAGGAGGGTTGTTTTGTGTACATAGGTGAGCCAATAAGTTCTGATCAATGATTTTGAAAAGCAGTCCAGATTTGATCCAGGTGTCACAGGCTGAAGGTCTTTGCACTCAGTTTTATTGTTTGTTCAGATAAAGACATCATGACATTGGTCGCCAGTCATTCTAGCTGAACCAACTCAGTCCTTTCTGAGATTACTCCCAATGCGGAGTATTTTGTCATCATATGTTTTTCTTTCCTCTGGAGTTATTTTGAATTCTGTCACTGCCAATTTAGGATTGCAATCCACAGTCTATATCCTTCTCCTCTCTCCTGTTTTCGCTCTTTCTTTCTATCCCTCTCTATTTCACTCAGTCCCTCTCTCTCTATTTGTCTGTCTCCAGCATGTTCTCTCCTGATTTCTGTCTCCCTCTCTCTGTCTGTTTTTACTCACAACGAACAGGAAGTTCGCCAGGGGTGGTGATACCCACTAGTAAGGGTGAGTATGGGGCAGCAAGGCGGTGCTCACGGCTCGGGGGTGTACATGGGCTTGGACCCGTGGCGGATGTACTGCGTGGAGTGGAAGACCCGGAAAGCCAGTCCAGCCAGGAAGTCGCGAGAGGAGAGGAGACCCGCGACTGGACGCAGTGTGAACCCTGTGCAGGCTGAGGAAAAGAGGCTGGAGTGGGCTAATATTTCAGGGTTTCACACTCACTCCTGTGAATGAGTGTTTGTTCGCTGTTCTTTTGATTTTCTTGAGGCACCTTAGCAAGCAGTCGCCAAAGTGCACTCGCCTGAGGGAGTGGCAAGAACTTCTTGATACATCTTGTGGTGGTGTTGTGCAGCCACGTGATGCTGGATGAGGTGTAAAGCGCAAAAATATCACAGTTGTGTAGGTGTCTAAGGTGTTGAAACATTACAGCTGTGGTTGTGAGTGAGGTGTATAGTATAGAAACATCACAGGTGTGGTTGTGTATGAGGTGTAAAATACAGAAACATCACAGGTGTGGTAGTATATGAGGTGTAAAATACAGAAACATCACAGCTGTGGTTGTGTATGAGGAATAAAATACAGAAACATCACAGGTGTGGTAGTATATGAGGTGTAAAATACAGAAACATCACAGCTGTGGTTGTGTATGAGGTGTAAAATACAGAAACATCACAGCTGTGGTTGTGTATGAGGTGTAAAATACAGAAACATCACAGGTGTGGTTGTGTATGAGGTGTAAAATACAGAAACATCACAGGTGTGGTTGTGTATGAGGTGTAAAATACAGAAACATCACAGGTGTGGTTGTGTATGAGGTGTAAAATACAGAAACATCACAGCTGTGGTTGTGTATGAGGTGTAAAATACAGAAACATCACAGCTGTGGTTGTGTACAAGGTGTAAAATACAGAAACATCACAGGTGTGGTTGTGTATGAGGTGTAAAATACAGAAACATCACAGCTGTGGTTGTGTACAAGGTGTAAAATACAGAAACATCACAGGTGTGGTTGTGTACGAGGTGTACAGTGCAGAAACATCACAGGTGTGGTTGTGTATGAGGTGTACAGTGCAGAAACATCACAGGTGTGGTTGTGTATGAGGTGTACAGTGCAGAAACATCACAGGTGTGGTTGTGTATGAGGTGTACAGTGCAGAAACATCACAGCTGTGGTTGTGTATGAGGTGTACAGCGCAGAAACATCACAGGCGTGCTGACGAGCGAGGTGTGCTCACAGTGCAGGTAGCGGGAGATGTCCTCCAGCTGAGGGATGTTGTCCTCTCTGTACCCGCAGTACTTCTCCAGAAGGGGAAACACACGGTTGTGCTCTCGGCAGGCGTGGGTGGGGTACAGCGTCTTCAGCTCTTGAAACACCACCCCCCAGGTCTTCTTCTCCTCCTCCGTGTACTCAACCTTCGGGATGGGCTGGCCACTACAAACCGAGGGACAGTTCATAGCCATCAATCAAAGCTGAGTCCGCTTTCTCCTGGTTTATTTCCAGAGAAGAGGATTTTGGTTGATAGTTACTGCCTGTAGTTGTAGGCGATGTCAGCAAATTCCTTCCTCCTGGCCCTGTACACTGGGTCTGTGAAGCCCTGGGGTTGAAGACAAAAGTAATTAACGGCAGATCTCAGGACCTGCACATTCAGCAAAACTCGCACACATTCATGCTATTGTAATGCTAGGACTTTAGCCTCAGGCGCCAACAGGGCATTCAAAGGCCAGCGAATTCCCAGCTCTGTGAATCTGAGCTTTGTTTGGGGACAAGCCTGGCAGTGATACGAAGGCCTCCCTACTCCTTACAGGATGATCTGAGTCCAGCTCGGACCCGTAGCTGAGGATCTGGTTGGCGAATCGGTCCAGCTCCTGAATCTGCTTCGGAAACCAGGGCACTGCGAAAACAAAGGCAACAACATCATCATCGGCAACCAAACAGGGCATCGCTGGGATTGGTCAGTTCCATCGCACCTGGAGAGACTGGGTGAGGAGAAAGACAGTTTCTGACTGAATAGGGTGTGTCCATCGATGTTCAATTTTACACACACACACATACACACACACACACACACACCTGTGTCTCCCAGCTTGCTGCGGGACAGCTCGTGCACGTGGCCGCTGATTTGTGCACGCAGACCCTTCATGACCTCCTGCAGCGCTTGGGTGCAGGCGGTGTCCACGCTGACGAGGAACTCGTACTCCTCCTTGTTGAGGTTTGAGGGGCGCGACTCGATGTGCCTGAGGTTAATCCCCTTCTCCTGCAAAAAGGGCGGAAAACGAACTCCTTTCATCACTCAAACTGTCTGCTACATCTCCCTGTTCACAGAAATACCCAGCATCCCATTTCTCACATCTAACGACGTCTTTCCTCTCTTTCTGTGATGTCTTTGTGTTTACTTGGCTTTGCTCCTGCGGTGCAGGATTACTTAAGGTTTTCACAGACAAGACACTAGAACAAGACTGTGAAATCAGATGTAAAGAAAATCGATGGACAATGACAACATTCTTACTCAGAGACTAAAGTGTATTTTGCTCCAGATTTTGTGCTATCGTCACGAGCGTCCAAAAGAAAATTAGAGCGGGCTTCACAAAAGGTACCATTCCTTGGCAAACATGGCGATCACAGCTGTCTTTTCGAAAAAGAAATAAGCTCACTTACTTTCTCTAAAATCTATGAGCTGTTTTTACCAGCCCTTCAGACAAACAATGTCACCAGGGCCACAAAAAATCAGCTTAATGTTTTGCCGGCAGAATGAAATACACTTTTACCACTTGGGGGTGCTAAAGACAAATTGATGGACAGTTCCCTGACACAGTGGATGTCTCTCCCCGGTCTTTGAAGACTTCCATGTCTCAGTCTAAAACTGGGCCCAGCGCGAGATTTCACAACTGATGTCGTAAAAGTTGACAGGCAGAGAGGAGGTAGAGCCGTCTCGAAATTCATAGGTCCTCTGAGTGGGTGTAGCTTTGAAGGGAAGTCACATGACCTCATTCCACCCATTGCCACGAGGTCTGTTTTTATGCAGTGTGGTTATCAATACCACATGGTAATGCCTTTAAAACTGTTTTCTCAGTACCAACTGGATCCTGGTTAATTGTGAAGAACTCTCGAGATGGTCTTCCCAGAGGCCAAAGACCCAGTTCACCCAAAGACCCATACTCCGTCCCTTAATGGAATGTATTTTGCAACATTGTGCTCAATACTGGCTCAAACACTGGCTTGTCAGTGACATCAACCATTGAGTACTAAATATGGTTACATGAGGGTTGCAATATAAATTCCGACTGTTGGTGGCAGTATTGATCACGCAATTGAAATACACTGTCCACTAAGGGAGGGAAGAAGAAACGGCATCCATCTTGGATTTTAGATGGGTTGTATCGAGTTGAATGTAAATATCCGTTACACCAACGGGAATAATTTGTGTTTTTACTGCTTTAAATGCATGTTACAACGGTATAAAGTGGCCTGAAATGTATCGGGCAAGCTCATCTTGCATTTGCTGCGTTCAATATTTCAAAATTCATCCGTTAAGTAATTTTATTAGCTGTAAAAGCCGAAAATGGTCGCTTCGCTTGATCCAGGACCATGATACATAGTAGAGTGTCCAGGGTAGGGTGAGGGAAAGCCTCGACTTTAAGGCCTAAAACTCATTCTGTGTCTTTCCATCTCAGCTGACACGAAATGGCTGCCCAGCATTGCCAAGCCAGGTGACACACAGTCACCTTCACAGCAGTCTTTTTGAATTTCGGAGCTGGAATTGGGAATGAAAACTTGCAGAAGCGGTATGATGAGAGAGACTGCTGTGTTCTTGTTTTTACAGCATCGCTGTCTTTCGCTTCAAATGTGATGGAACATATTCCAGTATTAGAGTGTCCACAGGTGTCCTGAACATCTTCTCTTTTATAATTGCGCCTTCAGGCAAAAAGTGCATCACAGAGCAGATCTCGCTTTTAGTTCAGCTGATGTTGCCCAACTCTGGCGAGAGAACCGTACAGAGCACGTGCAGAAGACTGTGTGTAGCCCCCAATTTACCCTGCTCTTCCCGGATGTAGCAGGCGCCCACATGTGCGACCGAACTGTCGGGGGGGTGAGGGGGCGGTTTGAGATGGTGGAAGCTCATTGGCTCAGGAGCGCCAGTATTTCAAGTTACTGCGGCGGTGTGAAGAAGCCGTTTGGCAGGTACTCTGTATTGATCCGGGAGAAGCTACGCGTGACCTTTAACCCCGGAACATTCGCAGCCCAAACACCAAACACATGCAGAACACTCATACCTGCAAACTGCTCTCTTTCACAAGCATGTACAGACTTGTGTGTGTGTCTGTGTGTGTGTGTGTGTGTGTTTACATGCAGTACGTATATGTACATATGCTCAGCATCTGCGAACATAGCGTAACACGCATATAATCATGACATCATCTGAACACATGCACACACACACACGCGCGCGCACAACCCACCAACATGCAATTTAGCCACTGCAAACACACCCTGACATGTTTATGTTGACGGCATTTCTTCGACACCTCAACGGGACTTGAGCAGGGCGATTATCATCAAACGCAAGCACATTTGCACAAGCACCAGAGCACGCTGTGACTATTTCACAGAATTAAACCGTGCGAATCCAGGGTAACGCAAGATCGTACGTAATTCCGGTACATTCCACAGAATCACTGTTGGTTCAATATGATAAAATCATAGTTTTCATTAATGATGAGTAAGGAGCCAATCAGGATATGGGCTTCAGTTCATTCAGTTCATTCCTCAGTGCCAGAACAGTCTGATGTGCTCACGCTTCGTAATCTCCAACGAGGTAACACTGCCAAAGGATAATCGGTTCAATATTTGAGCGCCGAAGAGCATCAAACCTACACGAGCGTTTAAGCAGTGTGACTCTCAACAGTAAATAGCAAAGTATCATTAGAATCGTATCGTTCGAAGGGCAGCAGAGATTTTGGAGACGACAGGGAGAATTCAGGGTAATTCTTGCTGAACATTGGACACCGAACTTGTGTCTAAAGGCTGCATGGAAGCGTAAGATTCTGAAACCCTGAAAGTTTTGGCCAAATTCACTCATTTTGTCAATTCTGGTCTGCAGTTGGCAGGAGTGTTTTCTGAGATGTTTGGAGGTCACTGTGCTGCCCTGAAACAACCAGTCTGCTCATCAGAGAGCCTCTGGGTCTGTTTCCCCTCCAAAGCAGCTCTCCCTCCGCTCAGAACTCTTTGAACCTTGGCAAAAAGGAACTGGACCGGTTCCCTGGCAGTGTAAAAGGCCAGTGATGAAGACGGTGGCCTGTTCTGGACAAAATTCCTCAAGTACAGCAGTGCGCATGTTTTTAAGGCCTGACTTTTTGACTAGGTCTGACACTTCAGTCACTGTTGCTCGATCTGAAGGGGAGAAGACTGATTTTTACCTTGTCATCTCTCATAAATCTCACTCATGTCAAAATCTCCATGAAAGCCTCTCTCGTGTCACAGAGGTTAATCTCCAGTCTCAGGAGCTAATACCATGTGGCAGCAGCTGTCTTAAAACCGCTCATCGTAAAAAGGAAATTACAGATGACTAACAGCTGCTCTTAATAAAAAGCAATGTGCAGGCAATAGTAAAAATCATTATTCATAATGAGAGGAGTACAGATAACTTTAAAAACCTCTCATCTGAAAAAAAGGCTTACAGATGACCATAAAAACCTCTCATCGCAAAGATCAGACAGATGATTGTAAAAACCTCTCATCGCAAAGATCAGACAGATGATTGTAAAAACCTCTCATCGCAAAGATCAGACAGATGATTGTAAAAACCACTCATCGCAAAGATTAGTGTTCAGATGATTGTAAAAACCGATCATCGCAAAGATCAGTGTACGGATGATTGTAAAAACCGCTCATCGCAAAGATCAGTGTACAGATGATTGTAAAAACCACTCATCGCAAAGATCAGTGTACGGATGATTGTAAAAACCGCTCATCACAAAGATCAGTGTACAGATGATTGTAAAAACCACTCATCGCAAAGATCAGTGTACGGATGATTGTAAAAGCCGCTCATCACAAAGATCAGTGTACAGATGATTGTAAAAACCACTCATCGCAAAGATTGGTGTTCAGATGATTGTAAAAACCGATCATCGCAAAGATCAGTGTACGGATGATTGTAAAAACCGCTCATTGCAAAGATCAGTGTACAGATGATTGTAAAAACCACTCATCGCAAAGATCAGTGTACAGATGATTGTAAAAACCACTCATCGCAAAGATCAGCGTACGGATGATTGTAAAAACCGCTCATCGCAAAGATCAGTGTACGGATGATTGTAAAAACCACTCATCGCAAAGATCAGTGTACGGATGATTGTAAAAACCGCTCATCACAAAGATCAGTGTACAGATGATTGTAAAAACCACTCATCGCAAAGATCAGTGTACGGATGATTGTAAAAACCGCTCATCGCAAAGATCAGTGTATGGATGATTGCAAAAACCTCTCATCGCAAAGATCAGTGAACGGATGATTGTAAAAACCGCTCGTCGCAAAGATTAGTGTTCAGATGATTGTAAAAACCGATCATCGCAAAGATCAGTGTACGGATGATTGTAAAAACTGCTCATCACAAAGATTAGTGTACAGATGACTGTAAAAACCGCTCATCACAAAGATCAGTATTCAGATGATTGTAAAAACCAATCATCATTTAAAAGCCGATCATCGTAAAAAGCGGAGTACAGATGATTGTAAAAACCACTCAGCGTTAATCGTGGCAGATAGACACTCGAAGTGCACCTGGCTCTCGAAAACAGATGTCTGCCTTCTGACAGCAGGCGTTAAAAGTCCGTCAGATGAATATCCCCTGAGCTGTTTGCAGTATGTCCCTGTCAGTCCACTGGAATTAATTTAAAACTCAATTTGGCACATCAGAGTTTAGTTGAGCAAATCTTGCTCAAGCTGCTGAACAAAGTATATTTTGTTGTAGTCAAGCCTAGAGGTCGGTGAGCTTGTATTTTTGAGAAGGATGACGCACCTCAAACAGCTTCAGCGCTTTAGCCAGAGCTCCCACCTCCTCCTTCAGGGAGAAGATGCAGGAGAGCACCCCCGCCTTGGTGGTATGTTCCTCCAGGTACCTGGAGCCCTGCAGGGAAACATACACAGGAGAATCCTTCGGTCTGTACCAACTCACACACTCCGGGGGGTGCCTCCCCGATGTACTCAAATGCCGTCAGTGTCATCTTTTTATGTTTTTCCTTTTTAAAAAGTACTGAAAAGGGTGCATAGAGGACATATGTTTGTCACTGAGGTTGGAGCCTTGGTGCATTAAGTTCTACCAATTGCCAGTAATCGATCATTTTTAATCGCTTTTCTGCTGGTAAAATACAAGACAGTAGAAAGAACAATATTGAACTTTTAGGGTAAATTTGGAAAAATTTCAGGATGAAAAGGGACCCTCATTCAGTCCATGTCTAAAAGAACATGGGATATTTGCCTCATTAGAGCAGGTGATCTAAAGGATCTTCCCTACAGGGACCCGTTTGTTGATGTTTTTTTCAGCTTTATCTTGCTGAGTTCCTGTCTGACTTTACTGATACAAGCCAAACCCTTCCAGACAGCAGTGAGCTGACAGGTCATCAGAATGTCTGGAGCCTCACCAAGGTTACCAAGGGGCAAGCATGTGACCCGTCAGATCCTCAGCAGGTGCTACTGCGATTGGCTCAGAGCTCTCTGTGCTTAACAGTGATTAGCTCAGAGCTCTTTGTGCTTTACAGTGATTGGCTCAGAGCTCTATGTGCTTTACAGTGATTGGCTCAAAGCTCCCTGTGCTTTACGATGATTGGGTCAGAGCTCGCTGTGCTTAACAGTGATTGGTTCAGAGGTGGTGTGCGGGATGCTGCTCAGCTCTGCGCGTTTTTACGGTCTGATAACGTGCAGACCTGCACAGGGGTCCAGCGTGGCGACCTTCTGACCCCCTCGGATCCATGAAATAGCAAACACATTCTCTTGTTTTCCCCTTTTTTTATCCTCTCTCTCTCTCTCTCTCTCTCTCTCTCTATTTATCCCCCGCTGCGCGATTAGCGTGAAGCGGGGGATATAGTATTGGGCTCCGTCTGTACGTACGTATGTACGTCCATCCATACATACACATAAAATTGAGGCGGCGGGAAAAATTGCCATATTAGTGGCATACACTTGTTCTCTGATAAAATAAGTAATCGTGCAGATTTCCCGAGGAAACATCATGGTGTCATAGTGTCTGCAAGGCTACTGGGGATTGAAACGCGCTAGACTCTGACGATAAGTTGGTGTGTGTATGGGTGTGTGTTTTAGTGAGCATGGGATGGCAGGTGAATTCCGTGACATCCATCGGGTTCACATTCCTGTGGACTTAAGCCCAAATCCAGAGTACATACATCTTTAACCTCTACTCTCCAATCGCATTTTCTCGTGACAGTGAGCTGAGCCATTACATTTGCGTATAACATGGGACAAAAATGGAAGACCGCAAACTTGCCTTTCCGTTAGACCCCGAAGCGCATGTTCTTATTTGTGCAAATAGGGAATATGGCAGCTAAAATATTGATCAATCATGAGTGAAGGATACATGGTCGTAGCTTTTGATATAAGTTTGGAGAAAATCAGTTAATATTATCTACTGCAGCAGCCAAACGAATAAAGCCATCAGCTGAACAACGAACTTCAGGGACGATGGAAGAGAGGTGATGTGTGATATCAGTTTCCAAATCTAGCATGACCCTCCTGTATGGATATGCAGTTAGCACCATAATTCACTGGACAGTGATATTATTGTGGTTCTGTATTTTTGCGCTTTGAAAAGCGAAGATGACACTGAGGTTTAAGTGCACGCTGTTATTTTTAATTTGAGGGGGTTTCACTCATATCAGATGAATCGTTTAGAAATTACAGCACCTTTTGCATTTCATCAATATGTCCACCCATTTAAGGGGAAATCAAAAAAATATAGGATGTTTTAAAATAATTTCAAATACAATATTCATTTTTAATATTTTGGTGATGTTTTGTCAGGTCTGTACTGCAGCCATCGTCTGACCTTTCACCCTCAGTCTCCTCCTCAGGTGTGAAATGGATGTTCCGTTGCATTCAGATCAGGTGATTGACTCGCCAACAGAACCAACATAAAGCTGCCCGATGAATTGTGTTGATCACCGTATATTCAGTCTGATGGTATGATGATGATTGTTTCTCGATGTCTCGTATTCAACTGCACCCATTAAATGAGAGAAGTACCGCGACAATTGACCCAAAACAAAAACAAAAATTGAAATCGAAAAGCTGTGGAAGAATTTCTCCTCAGAGCAACTGGAAGGAGTGGTTCCAACTCTTTTTTTTTTAGTTGCTCGATCATTTAAATTATGACAGTTATACCCAAATTACATCTGAATTTATGAAAAAGGATGGTCATCAACTGGCCAGCAGAATTACTGCATATATTTACTACATCAGTCATGTATAGATTTGGCTTGTAGTGACTAAATGGTCTCTGGATTTTATGGAGTTTTAGTTGTTTTAAAGTGGACCAAACATTCCTGAACTATTATGTTGTTCAGTTTTTGCAATCAGGACATGACTGTATTGCATTCCTGTACTGTCAGTAATGTACTATATTAATTTAAATATGTAAATATGCATTTGATCACTGTCAGGTCAATCACATCTGTCTGAATAGTACCCGCAGGGTGCGCCACTGGGATGATTTGGTAGGCGACTGCCTCTGAGGAATATTCAATCACGGATCATCAAAGAAAAAAAAATTACAATGGTATGGGACTGCGGCAGAAGTATTACGTTTAATTCTTACTGCAATTATCATTCAACAGCAAAGACAAAATTTCTCAATTTAGCTCTTCGGTTGATTAATGAAATGTTTTCAATCATGTCTTGGCCTAACACATCATGTGACATCAAAACGCAACACATTATTTCTGGCCGCTATGCTACTACTTCTACTGCTGTTACAGCCCCTATTTAATAATAATAATAATAATAATAATAATAATAATAATAATAATAATAATAATAATAATAATTACCTGTGTACCGTTCTCCCCGTTCTTCCTGCGGATTGATGCGTCCATTATTTTGTCACCTGCTCCTCTTTTCCCGAGTGCTTTTGTAGTTGGTCAGTAAATGTATTTCACCCGCAGTTTGTTTGTGTCGCGCTTGCAAAAATCCGCGCTTTATATTAGGGATCACGTGACGCCACTCCCATTTATCTCCGGTGTCACGCGGTGGGTTTTGGCTGTGACTGTTCCCATTGCGGCACATCTGTTTCTTTTTGTAGGCGGTATGTCTGTTTAAAATCAATGCCCCGCCGGAACGCACTCTGAACCTCAAATCTGCATTTTTAAAAATGTTTTATTGATGTTTATTATTCTATTGTTTTTAGCCCACAAATGTATTGGCGGTTTTGCAAGTTCTTATTTCATTTCCATATTTCAAAAGTAAAATAGGCCTAGATTAAATTTTCGCTGTGTGCTCTTGGTTTTCTATTCAACAGTTTTGTATGATAAGGTATCAGTACAGCCACAAAATACTTTTAGTACAACGCAATGTGTTTTACAGTTAAAGCACTGATAGCTTTCATAAGCAATGTTCGCCTATTGTTCGCAAAGGCCCTGAAGAAGGCTGATTTAATTAACTGTCCGGCAGGCACCGAGAATGGGCCTGTAACGCAACTTCCCAGTCCCAGCCACAGGATGGCGACAAACGACAATTAGATGTGTTGGTAGAGGTTCCCAAGCGCTAAAATGTCAAAATGTGGCTTAGAATGGTAAGTAACTGCTCTTTACATGAAACACGCCAAAATAAGACATGTTAACAGCTTGTTTAAAGCCTACTATTGCAATTTAGGTTGAGACGAAAACCACCATAAATGCTCTTGAAGGCCCCAGGACAGAGTTTGGCAACCACTCGTCTTTTATCGAAACCAAAATAATTATAAAAGGTAACTGTGTAGCATTGTTGCCAATAATTCGCTCATAATATTTTGTTCTAATAAAATTACGCATTTTTATTATCAAGGCATTGAAACATTTTGTTTGGTCAATCATAAAAAGTTATTCACTTACACTGAGCACCGCAAGGACGACATTTTATTTCACCCAAGCACCGAGCTAGGAGAACAAACGGCGAGTTGTTCCGAGTGACATAAGCATCTCTGAATGTTTTTATGTCGTGTGTGTATCTGTCTGTTTATTAATGTTGGGAAACGCATGCCGCAGCAATAGCCGAGCGACCACTCAGATTAAGTCAGATCAGCACCACGGAAAGCGCCAATCGTTTATTTCGTCCGAGGGGAGGCAAACCCACCTTCATTCAGTACCTGCAGCTCAAACCCTGCAGCCCACTGATATAAAGCACGTGGAGCATCCCCGGGCCTGTAAACAGCCAGCAGTAGACCGAGACGGAAACAAGAGGGTCAGGTCAGTGGGTGGGGCTCTTTGGGCGTACGATTTGGATGACCCGACTCTTGAGCCGATGTGTCAGCACCAGAAATGGGTCAGGGCAGGGAATGAGTGTAAACCAACGGAACTGGAATTTTTACAGACTCCTCGTCCACTTTCACTGTCACATTGCCCACTTTGTAATTAGACCTATTTCTTATCCAGGGTAATTGTGCACATAATTGGAAAACATATTCATCATTGCTCTTGGATAAACATGACTGAAAAATAGTTTGTATTTATTCCAGCATTTATTTTCGCGATTTTACATTGAAATAGTTTATTCCAGTATCAAAAAACTGTTTTTTTTATTTTTTTTTATTTTGTGAGTGAAGAAGAGTCCTCATTTGAATGCATTTTGAGAAGCGGAGACTTTTAGAACCTTCCATGTCATTACTTTTATTTTGAATTGGTCTCCCTTGTGGACACAGAAAACCGGAAATCACAGCGCTTACGTCACGACTGGTGTTGATGGTTCTCCAGCGTGTTCTGCGATTTGACAGCATAATCGCTTGCTGCCGTCGCATTTATCAAACTTTGTAACGCATTGACCTTGAATCACATCGCGTCCACACGTGTGAAATTCCGGAGCTGCGAAGTAAAAGTCCGTGACCTTGGCAACTGCATTTGAAATCCTTTGGAATCCGCACACGTGTGTGATCATGGAGCAGGCAGAGCAGGAATTGGACCCAAATAATAGTCCTGCAAACGGAGACGAGCAGTTTGAATGTTTTCTTCGTCTGCACTCTGCGGCTTTAAAGTCTTCAAAAATACCGTCATTGTACTGGAAGTGCCTGTTTTACAAGCTTACTAACGAGGTGCGGGGCATGTGACTAACTTGCACCTTTCTCTGAAATATCCTAGAACTCTTTAGATTGCATTACTTCTCATATGAACGTGTAACACAGTTAATCACCGAGAAGATGCCATTTTTCAGCGACATTTATGGAACTGTTGATGCGAAATGCCTCCTCATGTCTGTCTGGTCCAGGGTAGCGAAAAGCTGCATTATGTTAGTGATGTTGGAGGATTCTGACACAAAGTGAAGATTTGGTACCTGTAATCCAACACTCAAGTCAGTGCTGAAGGGATAATTGTTTTCTACAAATGTGGCTACCGGTGATGACTGTCACTATCTGTAAAAGTAATTGTTTTATTGTTGTTGTTTACAGCACTTATGCAGTGAAATAATTAAATTTCTGCACGTCAAAACGAGAATTTTTGAAATTGTCATTTTAATGCGCGGTCATTTGTGACGTGACGTCCCAGTGGGCTTTTGCCTGACCCCTGCACGGTATTCCGTCCCGTGTCTTTCCCCGATCTCAGGTGTTTGATGCGGGTGAGGTGTTCGGCATCATGCAGGTGGAAGAGGAGGATGATGATGGTGACGACGAA
This sequence comes from Gymnothorax reevesii, assembly GCA_029721435.1. Taxonomy (NCBI): domain Eukaryota; kingdom Metazoa; phylum Chordata; class Actinopteri; order Anguilliformes; family Muraenidae; genus Gymnothorax; species Gymnothorax reevesii. Next base: position 27,230,399 of record CM056593.1, on the reverse strand, counting down.
GAGCAGGCCGGTGACACCCAGAGAAAAACTTCGAACCCAGGAGTCAGCATCACCAGCAAGGTTATTGTGACGTCCGAGAACGGCCTTCAAGCTGCTGACCCAACCAGGTGAGGGCGCCGTGGAGATTCACTCGGATCAGAGGGGGTGTACGACAAAACGAGGTCAATATTAGCCACACTTTCTTTGCTTGAGTTGGCTCAACAAACCCTGAACCCGCAATCAGACACGATTAGTTACCACTGCAGGATTAGAGACGGCCGCCTTCGTGACATTGGAAGTGGTTGCCACATGCTTAATATACCTCGTTAAACCACTCGTCACACTTCGTACTACACCCCTCAAGACACAAGGCACTGCTATATTGGTAAAATATTGGCGAAGTCTGCACACCAGAACTCAATATGAATCTTTTATTTGCAACAGGTTTACAAGAAAAAATATTTGTCATGGATCAAGACATTGTCTGACACTAAAAAAAAAAAGTTTGTTTTCAATTCTGGGGCACTGGCTCTCTTTTAACCATGCATTTAACAATCCGTTTGCAGTATGTAGGTTACTTCTGAAAGCCTCTCTTTTTTCCGTCTCAGGGCTCTCCCATCCCTGCAGAAACTTGTATTTCCAGTTTGTGCCACAAGCAGTGGCAGTGTACTCAAAACTGCAAATATTATTTGCACGTAATATTCTGTCATGGGAACAAGCAAACCTTGGGAGTCCCGCTCAACATTTTATTCAGTTAGTTAGGAACTCAAGATCTGATCCTTTACACGCTTGCAGAATGGAGAAAGCGGTATGCTTGCATGCACATGAGAGCTGTGCGCTGCCCATATTTCTCAGTGTGTTCCTGATTGACCACGCATGGACGTACCGCGTGCAGGACGCCCGTCCGCAGCTGCTGCAGATCCCGGGCCTCCTCCACCGCATGGCCAACCTGATGGGCGTTCCCTTCCACGGGGAGGCGCCCGACGAGGAGGTGGTGGAGGAGGTGCTTGCAGAGATGTGGCGGTATAACCAGACCTACCACCTCTCCGAGGGGGTGAGAATTTATACTTTACAGAGCTGTTACTTAACTGATCCTCTTATTCAAATGATTCTCACTAGGTGGCCTTTGTACTGCGGTCACTTGCATAGTGTGGGTAAATCCTGGGGTGGATAAAGCCTTTCATCCTGGTGTTTTATGTTCCTGAATAGTCCCATATAAACACTGTCACCCCCCTCTTACTCAGCTCCAGGAGTCGGGAACATTGAGGCTGTTATTCCTGATTGTTCAGGAGGGGAATTTATTACCTGAAGGAACTCTCAGCGCTCTGTGGGAAATTCACACGGCTGGGTTACCTTTGTAATCCGATCTTTTGGCCCTAGTGTTGGGGAAAGTCTCAAAAAGTGGTTTGAGATGACTGGAGCGAGGCAGACTTCTTGGATAATTATGGACTTTATTTCAAATGGAGATAAAGCCGACCTTTCCTTTGTGCAAAACAAACCTGATCATCTTCTTGTTGGTTCAATACTTATAGCCGAGAGACCATGCGCCAGCCAGGTGACATTTTGAGGGTTTGAGATGGCAAAACATAAAATATATGTCATTTATGATTAACTGGAAATATATTCAAATTAAACAGGTTTTATAGAATAAAATGATAATAATTCATCAGTTTTATACAGCGTTTTTCTGGGCACTGAAAGACGCTTCACAATAGACACATTATTCATTCACACTCTGATGGTGGTAAACAACGTTTTTGTCGCCAAAAACGACAGACTGACGGAAGCGTGGCTGCCAGTATGTGCCCGCGGCCCCTTCGAGCACCACCAAACATTCGCACACAGTCATACAGGAGCCATACAGGAGTGTTCCTATATTGCACACCCCTCAGCATGTTTTTGTGGGCACCGGAGTACCCGGGGCATGCAAAATCCACACAGAAAGGCCCCAGGCCGGATTCAAACCCACAACCTTCTTGCTGTTCTGATCATGGATGATCATAAACCCTCATTTATAGATCCGTGAGTTAGTGAGTTTAAAGTGTTTGGACTCGGTTGATAACGCGCTGTTAACAGCCAGATTCGGGTCATTATCTTTACAATGAACACGGTGCACTTCACCTTCTTATAACCTCAGCCGTCCAAAATTTCGAAGCAACTCTTTGCGAAAATAATAAACTGATTTCGCCGCCGCTTCATCCGAATCACCGTCATGATTCCCAATTTCAGTAACTTTTGTTACCGACTCGACATCTTTGAACGTTAACGGTACCAAAAAAAAAGTCTTCCATACCTCTTGGTTTCATTTTCTGTCTAAATCTTGTGGATAGTTACCATAGTAACTCTCAGTGCCGTGAAATGGAGTGATTGACGGCTAATATTGACCATTCTAGAATCAGTACTGAGGTTTAGGACGTCAAGCTCCCCTTTGATTGGTCAGAATGGATACGGTCAGCTCGAGGGAACACACTGGGTGCGCTCCATTCTTATACTGGCGCACCCGGCTGCGGTCTGTCCAGTAGATTCATGCACTGACCGCTCCGAGACATACGCACATCCCTATTTAAGCTGCAGCAGCGGTTGGCATGTCTTCTGAGTCTGACTACCAACCAAATGTACCCGAAAAGAGGCGTTTAACTGGGGGAAAAAGCGGTCGCACTGGTGCGACTATTTCAATTCAAAGGTCACACAGTGTTAATTTTGGTCACATATGTAACCAAAACGGTCGCAATTTCGAGCCCTGTGAGGTGTGGCCTCCTCTATCTGCATGTTTATTATGGAGCTTTTTGTATCAGAGAGTGCTTGTCTAAACACTGACACTCGAGCGCGATAATGAAAGGGGCGCGCCCCTCCACACCCCGCTCTCGTGCTCCTGCAGACCGCGGAGGAGAAGGTTCCGGTGTGGTACATCATGGACGAGTTCGGCTCTCAGGTGCAGCACTCTGACCGGCCCACATGCAGCGTGGCCCCGCTGCTCTTCTCCCCCCAGCAGATGTCCTACAGTGTGTTGTGGCCCCTGCAGGACCTGGACACTGGAGGTACCGGCCTTTTCATGCAGTTCTTAACTGACCCATGCCAGTGTTATTTCTGTGCGCTGTGATTGGGTAGTGTTACATCACTGTGTTATTTCTGTGCGCTGTGATTGGGTAGTGTTACATCACTGTGTTATTTCTGTGCGCTGTGATTGGGTAGCGTTACATCACTGTGCTATTTCTGTGCGCTGCGATTGGATAGTGTTATATCCCAGTGTTATTTCTGTGCACTGTGATTGGATAGTGTTATATCCCCGTGTTATTTTAATGCCCTATGATTGGATAGTGTTATATTCCAGTGTTATTTCATTGCCCTATGATTGGATAGTGTTATATTCCAGTGTTATTTCATTGCCCTGTGATTGGATAGTGTTATATTCCAGTGTTATTTCATTGCCCTATGATTAGATAGTGTTATATTCCAGTGTTATTTCATTGCCCTGTGATTGGATAGTGTTATATTCCAGTGTTATTTCACTGCCGTTTTATTTGATAGTGTTATATCCCAGTGTTATTTCATTGCCCTGTGATTGGATAGTGTTATATTCCCGTGTTATTTTAATGCCCTATGATTGGACAGTGTTAAATTCCAGTGTTATTTCATTGCCCTGTGATTGGATAGTGTTATATCCCCGTGTTATTTTAATGCCCTATGATTGGATAGTGTTATATTCCAGTGTTATTTCATTGCCCTATGATTGGATAGTGTTATATTCCAGTGTTATTTCATTGCCCTGTGATTGGATAGTGTTATATTCCAGTGTTATTTCATTGCCCTATGATTGGATAGTGTTATATTCCAGTGTTATTTTAATGCCCTATGATTGGATAGTGTTATATTCCAGTGTTATTTCATTGCCCTATGATTGGATAGTGTTATATTCCAGTGTTATTTCATTGTCCTGTGATTGCATAGTGTTATATCCCCGTGTTATTTTAATGCCCTATGATTGGATGGTGTTATATTCCAGTGTTATTTCATTGCCTTATTATTGGATAGTGTTCTATCCCATTGTTATTTCAGCGCCCTGTGATTGGATAGTGTTTTTCCCAGTCAATGCCCTGTAATGGGATAGTGTTATATCCCAGTGTTATTTTTGGTGCCCTTTGTTTGTGTAGTGTCTTCAGAAACCTTGTACTGTAATGTGAAGAGTCTTGCAGCCTTGGCGTGTAACTGACTCAGTCATGTGCGCGCTCACATTGACCAGGCTGAGAATCTCCACAAGGGGGCGCCGTTCACACTCGAGCAGCTAATTTTTGAGTTTTCCCAGCCAGAGATGAAGAATAGCTGACAGTTTGTGCCTCGATAGTAATTGTGGGATTTTCGGACTGGTTGAAATTCACCTTACATGAAGGACCCAAAACACCATTTATATTTGCAATTATATTTTTGTAGTTTAATCAGAAAAGCAAGAGAGTACATATTCAAAAGAAATCATATGCATGTAATCAAATGATGACAGCAAACATCAGAGACGATAATAATCAAACCATTAGATGATATAGTTGAATGTTCCTCCGTGCCCGGCAAAAGTGGAGCGAAGGCTTGCTCAGCGTCCGTCGAGATCCTGACCCAACAGCAGGCAATCGGAGAATGCCCATCCAGTCCTCAAGGCATTTCATGTTCTCTCTCTTATAGCTCGTTTTCATCCTCCCACCATGTACTTCTCACTGTTAATTCATGTTCATGAACTCTGCTCGACCAAATGTCCCAATTGACCATATGTTTAAACCTCAGGGGACATTCACAACTCATTCTGGTCTCAGCCGTCAGTCCTCCTATAAGAGTTAAGACCCAACCGAAGTTTTTCCTTGTCATATTTTAGTCTAGACCAATAAATTGTAGGCACATCTGAAGTCTCCAAAAGTACAGATAGTTTTCACTAGAGCAAAGACCCCTTTTCCTCGAAACCTCATGCTTTTGAATGTGGGACTCCGATAGTGCTTCCTGAAATTGAGCACCGAACACTCAGATTCCTCATGTTTTCGAGTAATACAATGTTTCAGTTTAATATTAACATAAGCTTGCTGATTAATATATTCGGATTTATAATAGTTGATTAATAATGTGTTTGAATATATAATGAATACAATAATTGGGTAATGGGTAAAATATAATCATGCTTATTGTCATACATTGATAATACATTTTAATATTCATGAAGTTAAAGAAACTTGATTCATACGATTATATTGATTAATATTTTCCCACATAATACAGCCCCGCTTCTCAGGAGTTTAGGATCCTGTGTAAAATGTTCATAAAAGCAGACTGCAGTAATTTTCAAAGCGGTTAGACACATCTGTTATTATGCCAAACTCAGAAACAGCGGAAAACTTTTTAGAAGCACTCAAGGATTGTCATAATAATCTCAGAATCACAATGGAGACGTAAGATCAGAACCGCATATCCTTCTCAGGCATACTGATCACAAGTAAAGGAAATCAGCTCGAAACATCTGTATTTAGGAGGAAAACGGATATTTGTTTATTCCTTTATTACCATAGTCACGTAGGTGAGCGTTATAAAGTTTATCTGCTGAAAACAACGGTACATCGTGTGTATCGTCTCTCATCATCCCCCCCTCGAATACAACAAGCTTCAAACCATTTCCCGCAAACTCTGTTTTCTCAGAAGTAAAAGCGTCAACATCCCTCTACTCTGCAAAGACCAGACGTCTGCTAACGCCGCAAAAAAGCAAATGTTCTCTCTCAGCTTGAAAGTTAGTGCTAAGATTAAACTGATTTTCCTAAGCTGATAATAAACAAATGATTTCAAAAATGGACCAGAAACCAGACATTGCGAACAAACAGTGCATTGTTTACAAATTTGCATGTGATCTGTGCGATTCAGATTACGGCAATACCTCACATCTTCCTCATCAGCGCATTGCTGAATACAAACACAGTACTATTGGAGTAACTCAAACATGGTTCTATTGGAGTAACACAAACACAGGACTATTGGAGTAACTCAAACATGGTTCTATTGGAGTAACACAAACACAGGACTATTGGAGTAACTCAAACACAGGACTATTGGAGTAACACAAACACAGGACTATTGGAGTAACAATTTGATTGTTTTTATGAAAAAATCAAGGTCTGTGTCAACATTAACTCCGAAAATCCCACCAGAATCCACGACAGAACGCTGTAACTGCAGTTACTGTGCTTAGCCTTTGTTTTGTGACGCTGACGTTGAATTATGGTACCCTGGCTTTGTTAAGTCGTGCATCAAAGCATTGTTACTATACAGCCCTGAAGTTACGGTCAGTGATGGTCAGTGCAGGCCAGGCTACATCTCACTCACACACCTCCCTGTCAGCTAGCCTGCTTGTCATCAGGCCCATAAACAATTAAATGCACAATCTACCTAAATCCTTGCCAGCCACCTCATCTGGAATTTTTTCCAGGATAATCCAAGTGTTAGAGTAAATATTCCATAGATGCTGCAGGCGAGCAGACCAATTCTTAATGATCAAAACGAGTCCGCAAGCTAGGCTACCCAGCGACTCTGTTGGTTGCAAAACAAACCGTTAAAAAAACATTCCGGCTATGAAACTTTTTTGAGTCGTTTGTAAAATGTCTTGCAGGTCTGCTATGTCAGGCACATCATCAACGATGCTTCCACAATAATCCACTGTTAAAGCAGTTCTTGGATGCAGGCGAGCAGACCACTGCTTTATGATCAACAAGTCCGCAAGCTAGTCCTGCCTAATGTCCATAGTTTGTTGCAAAGCAAATCGAGCACACATTCCGCCTGTAAAACCCTTTCTTTGGTTGTTTGTGTCTGAGTTGAGCTGCTTTCACATCGGACGCGACACAAATTTTTCGCTCGACAGATTACATTCAAAGTCAATGCAAAGACGTGAATACAGGAGAAATGCGTGTATTCGCGTCCTTGCATTGACTTTGAACTAAAAATAATTTCCTGTATTTATTCATACTGAATAATGCAAAGTAAATTATCTGCTGGCATCTGTTTCTGGTGCCGCGCACCAAACTGGAGCTGTTCTCTGTCATGAAGACATGATGTAATGTCACCACACAATTAAATGTATCTTATTCATTCTTAATCATTCAAAACAAATGTCATTTATGACTGCATGAGCTAAATCCATCTTGGTGACATACAACTGTTTATTCAATGGAATGCTTCAAACTTGCATTGAAAGCTGAAATGGATGCGATGGCAATGAAGCTGACTGTGTGTTTAGCAGAGTTACGCCCCGACACTCTCCTGAATAGCATGAATTGTGTTCTGACGTCTCTGGAGAAGCAATTAAACAGCAGGAGGTCCGACCTCACACCCGATCTGCATGCAGACGGGCGTTTTATGGCTGAAGGACAGCCCTCCTTATCTCTGTGGGGGGGTGAGACTGATCAGAACATGACTCCGCTCCGGTCAGCCAGGGAACGCTTCTTATGAATGAAAGTAATTCAGAAAGAATTTCCCAGTGTCAGATGGTATTTTATGTCGATTGAAGGTAATCCAAGAAATGATCGTCTGACAAGCTGCTAATGTGCCCCCTAACCTTTGTGCTCACCTCACCTGTTCTGGTCTCACTTCTCTTGGGTGGTTTTCCGACTGGACCCAGGGGTTTATTGGGGCCGGAACCCACAGCTGTTGCATGGCAGGAAACCGCGGGGGCGGGAGGTTATCATATGGTCACAAGGCCCAGTATCCACTACCATGGAGACTTAAAGAAATAAATCAATAAAGAGCCACTGGGGGCCTCTGGCAGCCAATCAGAGCCTCGCCCGAAGTGCGACTGCGTTCCTGTGCTCCAGCAGTCGGCCTGTTTTTCGATCTGGCCCATCGCTCTTTTAAGACGGTTAACGTTTCTCGCCTCCAGCCTAGATGCGAACCACGTCTGGAATTGTTCTGGGGGGCGGTTGGATTTGCATGACAATTCACTGCATTGTGTTTTGCACTGTATTCAGAGGAAGTGACACGTGATTATACCTACGGCGAGGGAAATCCAGAGGTCAGGAAGTGTCGACTGTTGCCATGGCAACCTGTGGACATGCGAGAAAAGTCCTCGTTCACACCTGAGCCCTCTGACCTGTACTACGAGGTATGCAGCAGTCGTACACACACTCACATGCGCGCGCGCACATACACACGTGCTCACGTGCCTGGCAGGTTGCACTGTTTTTGCTTATATTATTTTTACCCCCCCGGCATATAATGGGGGGGTATAGTCTGTCTGTCCGTCCGTCTGTCTGGACTTTTAGTTTCCGGAGCATAACTTCAAAACAGTTCAATAATTTCCCACAAATCTTGATGTGCTCATTAATCATGACCTGACGTGGCGCTTTTTGCTTATCCAAACTTGATGACGTGGGGCGGGGGCGGGGGATCTGCCATCTCCTGATGGCTTTAAATAAAACTGCATCAATTCTGAAGCATTTGTCTCTGGTTAGAAGATGCTGCAGCTTTATTTGGTTTAAATTGGACTTTGTGAAATAATGGCTGAAAGTGAAACTGCAGTCCCATACATGAGGCCAGTGTAAATGTGTGAGACGGGCATTGAGTTCTTCTTCACTGATTTTGTTTCCCCTGCAGACCATTTCTCAAGAAAGCAAGGAGATTCTTCCTGTTGAAATCGCACCTCAGGTCTATGCGGCAGATAAAGTGTTCAAGTGAGAAACAACAACAGATTGAGTTAATTTAAGCAATATCGTAGTCCAGGCCAGCCAATTGTTCCAGAAGTATTTTTGGAAGAGAGCAGTTACTCCATGATGCCATAAAACATATTCCGTGAACACCGCAGCGTAATTATTCTGAACGGCTACAGATCCTGCTTTCCCACCATCAGTAATACCTACTCAAGCGCATCGCCATGTAAACTACTTTCTGTATTTTTTATTTGATCATTCGTAGAATTTATTACTTATAAATGTTTTATTTGTAATATATGGCATCCAGTCTTTGAAATGAGTAACAATAAATAAATAAATTCCGATATACTCGATTCTAGATGAGCCATTTTAATAAATTTCAAAGCAACGTTGGTTTGGTAAATTATAAATATATTTTTTTTCCCCTTGTTTTTGATTAGTTGTTTTGTCCTTCAGGCCCTGATCTTTTCTTTGCTAAGATCTCTCTGAAGTTTGAAGTTTGGTGATTTTTGTTAAATAAAGTTTGGTTTTAAATTAAATTCCCTCTCTCTCTCTCTCTCTCTCTCTCCTCAGGGTGTACACTCAGATGCAGCAGGTATCTGATCACCTCACACACCCTCGTTTTGAGTTCACAGACGATGAGGAGGATGCTGATATCTTGTGGATGTACGGGCCCATCCGAGACTACAGGTGAGGTGACACTCGCAGCTCTGCTTTGCCCATAAACTCAGGCCACACATGGAGTCACATGGAGACGCGTTTTGTGGAGTGTTGGTGGACTCAGTCTGGGGCAGGATCTGGGGTGGGATAGAAATATATCTCAAACTCAGAACAAACACGTTTTGTGGAGTGTTGGTGGACTCAGTCTGGGGCAGGATCTGGTGCGGGATAGAAATATATCTGGAACTCAGAACAAACACGTTTTGTGTAGTGTTGGTGGACTCAGTCTGGTGCGGGATAGAAATATATCTCAAACTCAGAACAAACACGTTTTGTGGAGTGTTGGTGGACTCAGTCTGGGGCGGGATAGAAATATATCTCAAACTCAGAACAAACACGTTTTGTGGAGTGTTGGTGGACTCAGTCTGGAGCAGGATAGAAATATATCTCAAACTCAGAACAAACACGTTTTGTGGAGTGTTGGTGGACTCAGTCTGGAGCAGGATAGAAATATATCTCAAACTCAGAACAAACACGTTTTGTGGAGTGTTGGTGGACTCAGTCTGGAGCAGGATAGAAATATATCTCAAACTCAGAACAAACACGTTTTGTGGAGTGTTGGTGGACTCAGTCTGGAGCAGGATAGAAATATATCTCAAACTCAGAACAAACACGTTTTGTGGAGTGTTAGTGGACTCAGTCTGGGGCGGGATAGAAATATATCTCAAACTCAGAACAAACACGTTTTGTGGAGTGTTGGTGGACTCAGTCTGGGGCGGGATAGAAATATATCTCAAACTCAGAACAAACACGTTTTGTGGAGTGTTGGTGGACTCAGTCTGGAGCAGGATAGAAATATATCTCAAACTCAGAACAAACACGTTTTGTGGAGTGTTGGTGGACTCAGTCTGGAGCAGGATAGAAATATATCTCAAACTCAGAACAAACACGTTTTGTGGAGTGTTGGTGGACTCAGTCTGGAGCAGGATAGAAATATATCTCAAACTCAGAACAAACACGTTTTGTGGAGTGTTGGTGGACTCAGTCTGGAGCAGGATAGAAATATATCTCAAACTCAGAACAAACACGTTTTGTGGAGTGTTAGTGGACTCAGTCTGGGGCGGGATAGAAATATATCTCAAACTCAGAACAAACACGTTTTGTGGAGTGTTGGTGGACTCAGTCTGGGGCGGGATAGAAATATATCTCAAACTCGAGACTTAAGAAACACATTTCTTTCATCCGAGGTTACACACGCGTATGTACTCACTTGGTTGCATCTGATCATATTCTACATCGGACACACTCGCCCATGCAGTTGGGCCGTCACCTATTTTGCATTTTATCGTGGAAATAAAATTTGCATTTTGACGGCATTTGGTCACCTGTTTTAAAATAAACATGTCTTATTTCCTTGTCATGTTGTGCTCAATAGAAGCTTGCTTTGTGGTGCGTAAATTACAGTCGCATGTCCCCGAATGTTGGAGTTTTCTTCTTTTAAAGAGTGATGGTGTGTATGATGAGGGAAATTATGTCAAAAAGTTGTGACGTCTTTGATGGTTTTATGGCTGCTGGGTGGTAAACGGTCCTGTGCAGAACTTGAGAGATTTTCATGATACAGTGCTGATATACTTTTTAAAGACGAGAGAGTGTTTTTTTTCCCAGGGAATTACACTGACCTATGATACAAATCTACATCAATAATTTTACGCTCTAAATGGATATGAATAGACCCAATTCTGTTCGACCGACAGGAAAAAGTAATTTCAGGAAATGGTTGCATCTTTGGTTATCCCTGGGTTGAAGTCCAGATGGAGATAAACGAGTCTGAGGCAAGCAAAGTTGACTGGTTTGACCTGGTATAAGTTGGTTTGATTGGTGAATTTACTTCCGTTGGATTAATCTTATTACTGGGGTACCAGTAATTTTTAATATCACAATATTCTTTTCTTTCAATCATTTCCTTCAAATTCAAGGATAGATTTATATTATTAATCATTCACTCAAAATTTTAACCGCAACCACATTTCCGTGAGGTTTTTTATGCTAATAGTTACCAAGCAGAGAAGTGAGAAGTGAGTCAGTGAATGAGCGAGCGAGATGGCTCTCTCCGAAAATACAATATGATTGACTGTTTGCCAGATGGTGCTCAGAAGACAGCGTGATTGGTTGATGCAGTGATTGGTTGAATGTGATTGGTTTGACATCATTGGTTGGTGCGGTGACTGGTTGAGGCAGTGATTGGTTTAACGTGATTGGTTGAGGCAGTAATTGGTTGAATGTGATTGGTTGATGCAGTGATTGGCTGAACGTGATTGGTTGTTGCAGTGATTGGTTTTACATGATTTGTTGATGCAGTGATTGGTTGAATGTGATTGGTTGAGGCAGTGATTGGTTGAATGTGATTGGTTGATGCAGTGATTGGCTGAACGTGATTGGTTGTTGCAGTGATTGGTTTTACGTGATTTGTTGATGCAGTGATTGGTTGAATGTGATTGGTTGAGGCAGTGATTGGTTGAATGTGATTGGTTGATGCAGTGATTGGCTGAACGTGATTGGTTGTTGCAGTGATTGGTTTTACATGATTTGTTGATGCAGTGATTGGTTGAATGTGATTGGTTGATGCAGTGATTGGTTGGCCTGCCCACAGGAGGCTGAGTGAGGAGCGCCCCCATGTCTTGCTCAGCCAGTTTCCCTGTGAGTCGCTGGTTACGGTGAAGGACTGCCTGGCTGCAATTGCCCGGAGAACCACCGGGGGCAGTGCTGCAGACTGGCTGCCCAAAACCTTCAACCTGCAGACCGAGCTTCCTCAGTTCATCAGCCATTACCAGCAGAACCAGGAGAGGCAAGTGAAGATCTCGGCATGAGCAGCAGAAGTGGGAGAAACTGATGAGTCTCATTAAGATGACATCAGAATAAAAGGCAGAAATACACTCCACACTAAGTATGCAAACACAGAGGCTTCAGGCTGAGGAAGATCGATTTCACCTGTCGTTATGTTCTGGACCGTCTCATGCGAAAATTGAAATGCGAAGCAAGTGCAAGCTGCATCCTGAGTGTAGCAACTAGCAGGCTCTACAGCCGGTAACGCCAAGATACGGCTGAGCCGTTCCGTTTACTTTCACTTGACCTCATTACACCCCGATTAGCTCCGTATCGCCCCCTTGAGGTCTGACGCATATTACCTCCATTTGTTGCGTGAGAGCGCATGATGAGTATGTTCACCAGGGGATTGCATTTGTGCCAGCCAGGCCCAGCGATGTCATCGGTGTTGCTGTACCTGTGCGGATGATGTTTCTGCCCCGAGGGCTGAGTGAAAGTCTCGGCAGGACTCGCAGAATCAAGAGAAGTTTATGACTGTCAGACTGACAGAAATAAGATTTCAACCTGGGGAGGTGTTTCGTACTGTTATTATATCTATTATTATGATGATGATGAAATTTATTCTTATTATTATTATGATTTATTCTAATGTATCAGGTTTTCGGGCTCAGGATGTTTTTACTGATAGTTGTCATAAGGCTTGGCAGTCATTAGTAGATTTTGATAGCTGACACTTTACACGTTATTCCATGGCCGTATTAGCTCACTCTAAAATGTGAAATTTGACTACTTTATATGATATGGCACCATTCCAGAATATTCCACAGTTATCGACTTCAGTTGGGGTGAATCCAGTGATTTATCCACCTCGGACAAGTGATACTCTCAGAGGCACAGCAGAAGTGCAAGTAGGATAAATAATTTAATTCACTGGAAACTGAAGCCAATAACTGTTTTATTATATGACCCTACTTGAAAATATAAAATGAATGATCTTCACTGTCCCGTGTAGGGAGTAATGTGGATACGTAAAGCTCCTCTTCGGGAGAAAGTGATACGAAATACCGACGCGGCCATGTGCCCCTGGGGGAAGCCTAATCTGTTTTTAGCTGAACGTCGTCAGATTGTCATATTCATCTCTTGTGCACTTTCGCACGGCGAATATCACTGTTTACAGGGAACAGTGGAGCTTGCCTTGACCAATCAGCAGAGAACAAATCCTTATGTCATATAATAATATTCTTTAGTCAACGGCGATATAAAGTTGAGTTTTCCTTTGAGCAAAACAAAGCTGATCATCCTTTTCCTCGAACAATATGTTATAATCACAAATATGTCGCAGGAAGGCACAAACAACATTACAGTGTTATACATATTTCTTCTCAAAGGCGAGACTGTGTCCTGGAGACTGACAGTCGTGCGAGTTTCGCTCAGTTCCGCCGGATGCATCCTTACTTTAGGTCAGGGTGACCAAGGCCAGGTGTCCTCCTAGATTCTGGCTAATTAATTAGCCTCTGCAACAGATGGTGCAGCAGACAACAATGGTGTCTCTGTGGGTTTAACACCCCATAATAACCTCCTGAAACCCTCTCCCCAGATCAAGGCTATTGGCTTTCAGTATTGCATGAATGTACAGTTTTGTAACCACTATCACAAATTGGCGATCAGTATTGCAAGAATAAGCATTTTAAATAAATGCACTCCCTAACCAGCCCTGCAGCTGTAAGCACTTTTAATGTGTACACAGTCTTACCACGCGTTTCATCGGTGGCAGGTTGCACGTAGGTCGAAGAGGATTCGTGAGACTCACGTTTAATTTCAATAAAATGTTTACATTAATTTTTAATTGAATATAAACATGTTACCCATTTTGGAAGTTATTCAGTTTTTTCACTTGAAGTATGATGTTTATTCTTGCATTTATTCATTCACGATTATCCTTTATGTATCTTACGTGTGGTGGAGTGAAATTTATTAAATATAATGTGAGTGGGGCCAGTAGACCCCAAAGGGATTGACGTTGTTGAAAATGACATCACTAATCAGTCAATCAATTTGGGATGACATGAATCATCAGTTATCAATATTAATCAATTATGACCCATCATTAATTATTCAGTTATTCACGGTATTATTCTCTTAAAATGATGTTTATTCACCATGTGACCGTATAGTTATCTATGTTTGTTTTATTACCAGTTTTTATTGTAGTTGTTATTATTTCATTAAGTATTATAAATAGTATATGTCAACAATAGCAACGCAGAGCGTGGCATATGCCCCCGCCTGCATGTTCATCTGTGGCGGCCATATTAGATATCGCACGACGCTGGTTTTCGAAAGGAACCTTCCTCTAGCCACTCCCAGTACGCCATTGTAACACCCCGTTCTTAAACTTGCCTGATGGGGCAAAAAATAATGCGCCACTGACCCAAAAAACCAGAGACAAAACACCTCTTAAAATAACCAAGTACCTGGGATTTATTTACCAAAGAAACAAACGTCCAAAAAACTAAATCAAAAGAAAAGAAAGCATAAAGACAAAACACAACACAATTCCCATGCTGAGAGGCGTCAAACATCACTGTCCCCAAACCAAAAGCCTCTCCCCTCCCAGGCTGGCGCCAGAGCATTTAAGCCCCTCTTTCTCAAGCCAGGTGCACCTCGTTTAGCAATTACTGGGCGGAGCCAGAGGACGGAGAAGGGACAGAAATCACAGGGACCACATACAGCCGTAACAGCCATTAAGAAATGGCATCAATCTGACGAGGGATTCGATAGCTATCCTACGGAAGCGAAAAGTTTACGGATGGCGGACGACGGACGGACATGGTGTCGACATTAGGCCCCCTTTCCCCTTTGGAGGGCGGGGGCATAAAAACTAGACTGCAAGAGAGATGTGATCTTTTTTGACGAGTACTTTCTGGTTCATTAGGAAAACCAGTAGACACAGGCTAACAGAACTCGTTCTCATTCCCCAGTCCTGTTACCTACAGGATACCATATAAACCTGTACCACACATCCCAAACACATCTGCCTTTTGTTTACTGGGACACACACTTGCTCCACACTCTGGTCCCTCTACAATCATCGGAATTCGTAAGCCTTTTCTGGGTCCGTTCACAATAATTTTGGGCATTTGCACGTCTGAGTGTCCAAGTCAGCTGACCTCCCCCGGGGAAGGTGCAAACAACATCGGGTAGCTATTTATTCGTGCAGGAGTCATATGAAGGTCCATTTATTATTCAATCAAAAAAAAGTTGCTTCAACCAAAAAACATGTTTTCAAAAAAAAAAACCTTTTCAATCAAAGAAAAAAAGTGTTTGAATGCAAAAAAAAAATTGAGACCCCAAAAATTGCATTTGAACAAAGTGTGTTATTATTTGACTGAAATTTTTTTTTTGGTTGAAGCAACTTTTTTTTTTTTTTGTCCCATGTTATGGGTAGGACATTTGTGTCTTTATTATTCAATCCCAAAAAAATATCACTTCAATCCAAAAATATGTTTTCAATCAAAGAAAAAAAGTGTTCAAACGAATTTTTTTGGGTGTCAATTTTTTTTTTGCATTCATACATTTTTTTTTCTCTATTGAAGTGAAAAAAGTTTTGAAGTCATTTTTTTCGATTGAAGTGAAAAAAGTCGGTTTTTCTCATAGTAGGCGTAAGCTTCCCCATTGGTCAGACATGTTTGAGTGACAAGTGTCTACACCAATGACGTTTGAAATATGAATCTCTTTCTCGAACGATGAAGTCGTCATTTGCGATGTACAGTTATGCGGTGAAAATCCGTCTTCCGTCCTTTCGATACGTACAAACTTGTCTAACAACGGTGGCACATGGAAAAGCGCTCAACTGTTAGTTGTAATTACCGATACATTACTGATGTTTGAATGTAGCCTCAAGTGTGTCCATTCGTAGTTTAAACTCTAAACCCGTGGGCGAAATATAGAGCCCATTTGAGTGTTGACCGCGTTAATTAGGAAGCCTCAAAATGACCGTGGTGTTAGCGCTGAGGCTTCCCGCCGAGAGCAGCTTCTCTTGGATAGCCCCTTCAAATTCGTCGCTGAACATCTCACATGTCGGTAGTGATTAGATATGAAATATAAATTGTTTGTGGTGCATCTAATGCAGTGGGTCTTGTTGAGGAATTCGCACTGTTATATAACAGGTTTTATAAACAAGGTTTATAGTCGCAGTTATGTTTTCATATTTTAATCAGAGAGTAAGCCAATACATAATCAAGGGAACTCATATGCACGTGATCAAATACAAGCAACAAGCAATAAGTATCAAACCATCAGATGTTACAAGTCAGATGCTCCTCGGCGAGAAGTCAGGCAGAGAAGGCTTCAGCGCAGCTTCTTCGGGTGCAGATACTCTGGTCACACGGACCAGAGGGCAATCTGTAGATGACTGCACTGAGCTTGTTCAAAGCTCCCATTCTCATAGCCCGTTCCTTTTTTGTTAATGTTCCAATTCTTCATGATCTCCAGCTGCAAACTTATATAATCTATGCATGAACTTCGTCCAACTGGGGATTTCCAGACTAACGAGGCCTGCGAGTATTACTTTAGGCATCATGAGATATTATCCCAAGGGACAAAACCTAATTTTAACTCCAATAAAGTCTGTTTTCTATGAGAGACGGGGGCTGTTGCGGAATTCTAACTGGTTAGCCTTCACCTTAAATGAAGGACCCAAACTCAGTTCATATTTGCAATTATGTTTTCATCATTTAATCAGGAAGTAAGTCAATGCATAATCAAGAGAAATCATATGCATGTCATCAAATAAAGGCAACAAGCATCTAACGCAATATGAATCAAACCATCAGATGATACAAGTCGGATGCTCCTCAGCGAGAGGTCGAAGTAGAGCAGGGAGGGCTTGCGCAGCGTCTGCAGGTGCTCTGATCACACGGACCAGAGAGCAATCAATGGATGTGCGCCGAATGCCCCGAACTCCTCCTGTGTCCTCCTTCTTAAAGCCCATTTTCCCTTTGTCATCTCTAAGATGGTTTCCAGCTGCGCTCCTTCTGAATCAGTTGATGTGCATGAACTCTACTCGACCGAGGTCCCATCATTTATTACTTCAGACATCCAAAGATATTTTACCAAGGAACACCGCTCATTTCTGACCCTTATGACGTCTGTCCTCCTAAGAGAGTTGGGGCGCTTCAGAACAAGAGGAGGATTCATACTCGCTAATCCTCTGTTTCTATTTTGGAATGGGCCGATAAATTAATAGCCACAGCTGGACATGAAGCTGGTGTATCATCTAAATTTATAGTACGGCCCCTTTCACTGATTGCAGGCTCCTGCATTCTTTCAATGTGAGATACAGAAAGTCCCTGAAAAAACAGCACCATTTACTCAGCTTCACATTGCTTTAGATTACTGCAGTATTTCAGTTAATGCTTGATTATTAATACATTTGGATATATAATGCTTGATTAGTAATGTATTCAGATATATAATGAATACAGCAATCCAGCAATAGATCAATATAGTAATGCTTCTGTTGATTTTTAGATTGATAATATATTGCAATGCTCGTGCATTTGAAGAAACTTGATTATTAAGGTTACATAGATTAATATTTTCCCACACAACCCAACAGTAGGGTTAGACCAAATTATCCAGTATTTCAGAAAACAACCCATGAAATTTACCCAACTCAAGCAATCCTATGTTTGAGTGTGTACATTGCAAATGGCGACTTCCTCGTTCTAGAAAGAGATTCCTAATTCAAACGTTATTGGTGTAGACACTTGTCACTCAAACATGTCTGACCAATGGGTAAAAACCGGCTTCAAAACTTTTTCACTTCAATCGAGAAAAAAAAGCCACTTCAAAACTTTTTTCACTTCAAAGAAAGAAAGTGTTTGAATGCAAAAATAAAATTGAGCCCCAAAAAAATCATTTGAACTATTTTTTTTCTTTGATTGAAAACATATTTTTTGATTGAAGTGATATTTTTTGGGATTGAATAATAAAGACACAAATGTCCTACCCATAACATGAACCAAAAAAAAAGTTGCTTCAACCAAAAAAAAATTTCTATCAAATAATTACTCACTTCAATTAAAAAAAAAAATCCTTTTCAATAAAGGAAACACAGTGTTCAAGCATTCAAACACTTTTTTTGTTTGATTGAAAATTGTTTTTTTGATTGAAAATATGTTTTTTGGTTGAATAGTAAAGACACAAATGTACTTTCATGGAGTCAAAACAAATTTGTCTTGATCGATCATTTCGAGTTAATTTTTGGGATTTTCCACAGCGGTGCGACCAACAGAACAGAGAGCTGGATAAAAGTGTACTCATGACCGACACAATTAAGAGCACTTGATAAGTAGAGAGGATCAACATCTCAAAGAGGAGATAATGACTCGAGACGAGACCTTCAGATCTTTGAGATGAATAAAAGTAAGGTAAAGCCATTTCAAATCCAGGTTTCTACACTTTCGCCCACGTGTGCAAAGGAGGGGGGGGGGGTCACTCACTTCTTTAATCTGACTGTTTTACAACCTGATCTTTCCTGTGTGTGCACCCCCTCTTATCTAACCTCACTGGCTCTGGGAAGTTAGCTTATCACATCTTATGTAACGAGAGAGAGATCAATCCCCTTTGCCCACGTCTATGTAGGGGGTCAACACCGCCGATTGGGGATTTGTAAGTCTTGATTTGGTCTTGATCTAACATTTAAATTAGATTCCTCAATGAGGTCATTGCACAAACTGCACAGAGAGATGGAAGTCTTTGCTAGCTGGATTAAGATAAGTTCATGAGTTGAGAGTTGACCAAAAGAACTTGGTCAATGTGAATTAAAACTGAGGCATGACCAATACAATTATAAGTTGAATTGCAAAATTGGCTAAAAAAAAAAAAAAAGCAGGAAGATCTCGTGGGGATGTGAAGAGATGCGGTGCGCAGAGCTGGCTCATGTCCGTCCCGCGCTTTCCCACATCACACCGCCACAGCTCTCTGACGCGGAAACCTGCATCTCTGGTGGTAATGCTGCTCAGATAGCATTACTCACAGATGCCAAAGGCTTTTAGAAATATGAGTTATTGTATAATGTTGATTTAAAAAAATCTCAAAAGATCATTGTTTACTTTAAATTTCATCCATGCAAAATTTACTTGGTCCCAGCTTTAACTGTGAACTCTACCGCAGTTTTCTATTGGACGGAGTGGTCTCTTTGGCTCGATCTCATTGGCTGTGTGTGATCCTCAGTGGCTTTGACAATCACTGGATCTGTAAGCCTTGGAACTTGGCCCGAGGACTGGACACGCACATCACCAGCAACCTCAACTACATCATCAGGCAGCGAGAGGGCACCCCAAAGGTAACCTCTCACCCCATGCTAATGACCTTGAGCTGCATGCAAACTCAGACCTGACCTTTGCACCTCGGCAAACAGGAAACTTCTGTGTCAATAGCAGCGATTCCCATGGTGACAGATCGTCTTTGTGCTGGTATTTGACCTTGGCGGGGGGACAGGAGTTGGTGTGTACTTGAAGATTTTGTCATTAATTGGTAAATGTCAGCGTATCTTAATGGCCATGTTAGAACTTAGTGAAAAATAAATTGCTGAACAATATGTATTCAGCTCCATTTTCTGCGATGTATCAAAACAATAATTAAATGTTTACGGCGCTCCAGTGCTTCTCTTTGAACCCAATAGCTGAAGGAACACACTGAGCGAGTGCTTGATTGCTACACTTCGTCAAATAATTGAAAACTATGCTGTGCTGACACCCCTTGTCAGATAACTGAACTTTGTCATAATAATCAGTTAACTGTGAAATGAAATTGATCCATTAATAGTGCAATTTGATGATACTTTTTGTTACCCGTAAATTACTCACTTAAATGATCATTTCCTTTGCAAAATGGTTCTTAGAAGGCATTCTAAATTCATCCTTTTACTTCTCTCGTGTGTGAATCGGTGCTCCCTTACCTGAAGTAAATGTTTAAACCAAAAACTCAAAAACACACGTCCGTGATGAGGAGAGGAGGCTGCAGGATTATGTCAGGCTCCTGCGTTGGCTGAGTGATCGAGCTCAGGCCTCATTACTGTTGTTTACAAGTGCTGCATGTCGTCTCATCAAAAATGGGAAGATGCCTCACCCAGTGTCTGTCTCTCCCTCTCTCCCTCCCTCCCTCTCTCTCTCCCTCTCTCTCCTCTCTGCAGGTGGTGTGTAAGTACCTGCAGGACCCAGTACTGTTTCACAGGGAGGAAGTGGGCCTGGTGAAGTTTGACATTCGCTACATGGTGCTGTTGCGCTCCGTCAAGCCTCTACAACTGTACGCCTACGATGTGTTCTGGCTTCGTTTCGCCAACAGGTGATGACGATGATAATAATAATAAGAATAATAATAATAATAAGTGGATTGGCACTCGGAGAGTGCAGACCTCCAACAAGGCCCAATTCCTGATCTTGCAATGTTACAAAAGTGGAAAATAATTTCTGCATTGGCCCCATGATTCAGCCTCTCTCCAGAATGTGAGAATGACTTCCTTGGCCCATGACGCACCCTTCCTCCGAGTTTCATGGAAATCAGGCCGCGAGTTTTTCTGTTCCGCAGAGAAACAGACAAAAAAAATGAACAGCCAAACCAAATCGAAAGCATATGTTGTGGAAAATCTACAAAATTGATTCAAAATGATTCGAGCAAGGCAGAACCTTTCAAAATTCATATAGTCGTGCAGAACTAAAGCCAAGCTTACCGTAGTGCAAAACAAAGCTGATTATCTTTTCTCTCAATTAATACTGTTAACCAAAAAACCATGTCTTAACGGAGCAGAAGCAATGAATGTTACGAAAGATTTATGTCATGTTCGTGCCGAGAGGTAATTTCCGGAAGTTTGGGAGTCAGACTTCTCCACTAAATGAAACTCCGCTCCTACAGATGCATCCTTAGCTAGAGTTGGCATTAACTCCCTTTTTGGTTCAGACACATTTAGTGTTCTCAGTCTGGCATGGCGAAATGAAGAACAGATGGTGCACCAGAGTCGGGTTTGTTCTCATTGGCCCAACAATGCAAACGTGACATGGTGCAGCGAACCAAAGCTGTAAAGGTAACCGGAGGGTCAGAATTACAAGAGCAACCCACATATTTCACATGCCAGAGTTGCTGCTCCACAGCCCCAATTCCAAAATAGTTGGGACGAAGTGTAAATTGTGAATAAAATCAAAACGCAATGACGTTCAAATCTCACCCATCCTGTAGGACGTTTCCAGATGTTGATGCTTAATTAATTTATATCCTGCCCAGTGGAGCAGTTTTCTGTCTGGGGACACACATCGGTGAAATGTCACAGATTCACTGCTCCCTCCCTTACGGATGACCTTTGACCTCCCTAGAAGTTGATTAAAAACCTCCTCAACATATGATCAGGTTTCTTCTCACATGTGGTCAAGGTCATAAGTTCAAGAAAGGGAAAAAGTCAAACTCCTCTTGCAGGCTAACGTCTATTCTACTACATGTTAGAATGATAAACTACACACACGTAACTGTAAGATTATATGAATACAGCATACACGAAAGTAAATTTAATTATAGTGCACATAACCTAATAAGTAATAAATGATTTATACTGATAACTGATTGATTAAGGTAATTCCCACTTGATTAATTAGTTGATTGCTTGATGATGTCACTTCCTTCTCACATAATCTCCATACACTCCAGTAAAAGCAATGGTGGACTTGATAAACAATGTTATGTCAACTGGTTCCACATAACCGATATCAGCACTTTTCGATTCATGAAATTTATTAAACTGGCGTACAATTTTTGTATTCAGTTGGAATTTACTTACACAATTGTGTGGAACAAAATGACAAAGAATTTTTAAATAAATAAAGGCTTCAGTTTTTTTGTAGCAGCAGTAATCATGTTAAGTTTAGAGTAGCAAGGCGGCAGTGCTGTCGACTCGCAGCTGGAAGGCTGGGGTTGAAATCTCTGTGCGGAGTTTGAAGTTTCAATGTTCATGTTGGTTTTGATGGATTGAGTTTCAGAGGGATGGTGAACTTCTGCACTCCGAGCTATGCGTGTGTTCACTTCCGTTCCTGAAACATGTGGAAAGGGTCCTGATGTTGTCCCACACTTTATGTCCTCCTCTCGCGTCTCTGGCTGGGAGTGCTGGATCAGTCCCTCCTTTATGTTTCGCGTCATTAGGCGGTGTACTTTAATGCCTTGATCCGATGGCACCAATATCACATTTCTTTATTTTTTGAAAAAGCATTTATGCTTATGTATACTGCGTATACTGCGTCCCAGCCGGCTGTGATGATACCGTCGGGGGATGGCAGGTGGACGCAGCGGTTACCACTGTTTTGTGACTGTACGGAGGTTCCGGGTTCGAGCTCTGGGCAGCCTGGACCTCTCTGCGTGGCGTTTGCATATTCTGCCCCTGCACATGCATTATCTCAGGATTTACATGACTCTCTGAATGCTTTGGTTTGTTACGCCAGTTATGATGGAATAAACCAGCTCTGGTTTTTTCCTACGTCGTATTTACTCAGGGGCTGAACCTCTGGAGAGAGAAACCTGAGTGAACTCTCTCTGTCTGTCTCTCCCTCCCCCTCTCTCCCTCGTTTTGGCTGAAGGCCAGCGCTGTGACACACGCTACGCTCTCTTTCCCGTCCTGCCGCTAACAGCAGTCCCCGAAGCGCCCTCTCTCTGGGACTTCGAAGTCTCGTGGCAGCTGTAGCCTTGAGCTCATCTGCGCTTATCTGTGATGTGAATTTGTGCAATTTGCATTCAGATTTCAATACAAGCAAAATTCTTTTTTTTTAATGTTTTTTTTTGTTGCCTTTATCCTAAAAATCATCCTTTTTAAACGTGTCTCCTCATTAATTTGTTGTCTACCAGCTGCGGCCATTAGGGCGTCGGTAAAGAAACGTTGGCCGTCTGCACAGCGGAGATGAGCCCCGATAAACTCCACAGCTGCGGACAGCTCCTTATTCCTTAAACCTTTAATTAACGAGGGAAAGTCCCCCTCAGATCCTGTTTCTCTCCCAAGCACCCCCCCGGGAGATAAGCCAGGGTTCTGTCTGAGGAGAAAACGTGCTGAGCGCATACAAACGTCTCAGCAAGTTTTAAAAACAGGCATCTGACTTCAACTCCTGAAAACTGATGGAAAAAAAATGGAAAGCCAATGGAAAAGATCAACATTTATTATCCCAATTTGGTAACTTCCAAAAAAATACCCTGTATATTTTTTCTCCTGTTCAAGAGCAACAGTGTTCCCTCGTATGTGACTCGGTCCAAGGGAAGCGCATGATATATATAACTCATTCGTGTGATTTAATACTTTGATTATATTAGATTAAACCACCTTGTCTTTGAAAACTCGATGAGCTCATGTTTTTCTGAAGTTTGGCCCAGGACTGTCACAGATACAATAATAAAATCATGAATGAGATCTCTGCTCAGTCGTAACTGCTTTCACATACATTTTTCTCGCGGTGCAGGGTGGAGCTGCCCTGTTTTCGAGCGTTCATCGAGCTCATGACTCTCATCTCCTCTCCAGGCCTTTCTCCCTGGACCATTTTGACGATTATCAGAAGCACTTCACAGTGATGAACTACGCCGAGGGAGTGCGGCTCAAGCAGGTGGGAGGAAACTTCTGGAATGTTGGGGAGACGGTCCTCAGCTGCACAGAGGGCTGCAGGACTGAAAAATACTGAGTGAGGCTCGCTGGGCTGAAAACTGTCGAGCGGATAGTATCGTGGGGTCGTCGTGACCTGGAATGTGATAATGTTGGATGCCATATTGGGAAAGATTGAGTTGTTGTTGTGAACTTCAGTGACATCAGGCTTCGAAAGTCTACACGACACAGGCAAGGCAACGGCAGCAGACCGTACAACTAAACCAAGGAAGGTCTTAGATGAGGCCGAAGGTCTCAGTCTGTTTGCCTAAACTGCAAGGCAAAATTGAGACGTAACGGTCTGCATTATACAAATGGGGTCTGGCTACTGCGTCAACGCTAGGCCACTGCCTCAGGTCACGCGTGGTGCCGTCCTTCACGTTCTGCTTTTAAGTGGCCTGAAACGTGTCTAGCGGATGCTGCAGTATTAATATCTTAGCGGTTGCAATTCATCTGACTCCATATTAAATTGAGGACATTAAAGTTAGTTATTATAACCCTTTGCGGTTACGATTGAAGTATGCCTTTGCATAGATATGATCTGACTCCAAGTGATTAATACATTTGGATATATAATGCTTGATTAGTAATGTATTCAGATATATAATGAATACAATTCAGCAATAGATCAATATAGTAATGCTTCTGTTAATTTTTAGATTGATAATACATTGCAACGCTCATGCATTTGAAGAAACTTTAATATTAAGGTTACATAGATTAATATTTTCCCACATAAAGAAAAACTACATTTTTTGTTACTCAGAAATATGACGTAAAATCTCGAAATCGATGGAGGCTGGAAAACAACGGAAAGTGCTTCAAAAGAGAACTGAAAAAAGCATCTGTGGGTAAAATGAGTGGGAAATTTTACTTCCGACACCAGCGTGACGTCATCACTTTAGTACTCTACTGTCCAGCACAGGGTAAGTTTGGGAAGGTTGTTTTTGGGTGAAATGGGGGACACCCTGATCGATATTCTCACACGGCCCTGGAATATCTCTGCAGGATGCAGGCGCCCTTAAGACAGTGGGGGCGTAAATTGACCTGAGTCCTGTGAGAAAGCGGAAGAGTTTAGTTCTCTCTGGATTTCACGTCCCAGAAGTGTCTCTGCCAGGACGCATGTGACATTACGATCCGTTAACCAGCGCCATGCGTCTGCGAGAAAACGCTTGAGTTTTATTTCTCTCTGTATACCATTGCGGCTTACATACCCAATATGGCTGCCAGTCTGACACCCCTGTCATGCTCGCTGTGCTGTCGTAGACCTCCACAGTGAGGTCATGTGGTGTGAGAGCGAGGTAAAGCCAGTATTCTCCTCCTCATTCTTACGCTTCTCAGGCAGTCAGTCCTGTGAGCAGTCTGTTAATCCCCAATATCAGTCCCTCCCAGTGACTCTATTCCCATCCGTCTTGTTTTTGTAATCGGAGCTCCCCAGGCTACTGGCTCAATTAACACGCTCCTATTTGATCCATCATATCTGGCTCCATAATCACACCCTGATGTAATTGGCTGAAAAACATGATCTCCGCCTCTTGCGAAAGTGAGGTGGGTTTCTGGTGAAAGATGAACTCTGGGAATCGCCCTGTGGGTGCAGAATCTCGATTCCCTTTCGTCCATGTGAAAGGCTTCGCGTGAGAAAAGTACGCGGAAAGTGCAGACAATTCACTGCCAGTTTACTGGCAGGCAGAGATAATGGGTCCTTAAACTGCTCAGTCCTTCCAGTTTCATGCAGTGGAGTGAATCAGTCAGTCAGCACTGATGGGACAGTCAGTCAGCTTTCAGCCGGCGGTATTTTCATTCAATTCGGCTCCCTGGTGAGGAAATCGTTGCCCTTTCTGTACCCCCCCCCCCCCCACCACCACACAGCTCCAGTTAGATCAGTAGGGCTCTCTGTAAGACGGGTCGACGGGGGCGCTCACTGTGTGACAAAATCCTCATTGTTTCATGGGATTTGAATCGCAGGGACTGTAATAGTTCCCATTCAGACATGTTCTCGTATTTTCAGGGTCCTCTTATCTTCAAATAATTGGAGAGAGACGGAATCTTCAGAAAATTATCAGACTTTATTCAGCTCATGATGACACCATGACCTAAAGCCCGGAGTAGTCTTTGCACGCAGATAACAGGACCACACTCATTCCAGATTCCCTCTTTTATATAAAAACCTCCATCCAATCACATTTCACTGGTTATCTCTGATCTCTGTCCCTTCCCCTGTTGGTTGGCATGTTCTCTGAAAATGTTGGTGGCACACAGAGGTATTGTCCCCATAAAAAAGACTGATAAATACATTTTAAAAGTAGGATACAGATGGACGCGTACATGGCTCAACTGACTGTTTCATTCTGTTTCTAGTCATATGTATGACTTATGATTCTTCTGAGCAGATATTGATCAAAGCCACAGAAATCATCTGAACGAATATTAATCAAGGCCACAGAAATCATCTGAACGAATATTAATCAAAGCTACACAAATCAACTGAACACATATTAATCAAAGCGACAAAAATTAACCGCTTGCTTATGTGTGTGTGCGTGTGTGTGTTTGTGTGCGTCTGTTACAACTGCTTACATAATATGGTTACTGAATATTGGGATACTGGTGAATACGATGAGTAATACTGAAATATAATCCTCGAAGTTTCCTCCAGGAAGCTGAAAGTTCGTCCAATCAGCCCATTCTGACAAATTAATTCCAAATTCAGTTAAAATGTCGGAAACTCAGAATTTTCAGATGTCCATGTTTTATGCGTGTCAATGAAGTTTCGGTGCTGTGACACACGCCTTTGGTGATATAGCGTACCATTTAGTTAAGGCTCATTGGAGTTTCGATTCACACTTGGGGGCTTTGAATAAGGCCGTCGCTGATGTGATGTGTGCAGCCAAAGTAATGACGATAAAAGTCGTCCGCGAGCACAGACATTTAATCTGCAGTCAGAAACGGTTACTGATGAATTCCTGTCCATTTTGCCTTTCCTGTCAGGTGAACAGTCGACTGCTGAACGCAGTCCACACTCATCTCTATTTAAAGTCTTAAAGGGGGATAATGTAAGAGCCTCACGAGGGCCATAAACCCCCGTCCCCCAGCGGGTCAGATCACTGCAGCGGCTCGACAGCGCGGATCTCACGCCTTCTCAAAGCGCATCACTTACACAGCTGTCTATTTACTGCACGTGATTTAAATTCCCATGGACTGAGATCTGGTCACGGAGCTGTTACACTGAGGATTGTCCTCACACACCCTGACCAGATAAAACCGCTGTGGGGAAACTGTCTGCTCCGTCCATGCTTCGCTCCTTAGTATGCTCCGTCCATGCTTCACTCCTTAGTATGCTCCGTCCACGCTTCGCTCCTTAGTATGCTCCATCCATACTTCGCTCCTTAGTATGCTTCGTCCATGCTTCGCTCCTTAGTATGCTCCGTCCATGCTTCGCTCCTTAGTATGCTACGTCCATGCTTCGCTCCTTAGTATGCTCCGTCCATGCTTCACTCCTTAGTATGCTCCGTCCATGCTTCCCTCCTTAGTATGCTCCGTCCATACTTCGCTCCTCAGTATACTCCGTCCATGCTTCACTCCTTAGTATGCTCCGTCCACGCTTCGCTCCTTAGTATGCTCCATCCATACTTCGCTCCTTAGTATGCTTCGTCCATGCTTCGCTCCTTAGTATGCTCCGTCCATGCTTCGCTCCTTAGTATGCTACGTCCATGCTTCGCTCCTTAGTATGCTCCGTCCATGCTTCACTCCTTAGTATGATCCGTCCATGCTTCGCTCCTCAGTATGCTCCGTCCATACTTCGCTCCTCAGTATACTCCGTCCATGCGTCGCTCCTTAGTATGCTCCATCCACGCTTCGCTCCTTAGTATGCTCCATCCATACTTCGCTCCTTAGTATGCTTCGTCTATGCTTCGCTCCTTAGTATGCTCCGTCCATGCTTCGCTCCTTAGTATGCTCCGTCCATGCTTCGCTCCTTAGTATGCTCCGTCCATGCATCACTCCTTAGTATGCTCCGTCCATGCGTCGCTCCTTAGTATGCTCCATCCACGCTTCGCTCCTTAGTATGCTCCGTGCATGCTTCGCTCCTTAGTATGCTCTGTCCATGCTTCGCTCCTTAATGAAAAGATTAGGGCCTGATTTACTAAGACCTTTAGCACATGCAAAATCTTTTTGCCCGTGCAAAACCAGAAACCTTGCCACTGATTGGTGCATGGCAAGTACCCTGGCCAATCATGGGCAATGTTATTGGTTTCGCACAGGGGAAAAGATTTTGCATGCGCTAAAGGTTTTAGTAAATCAGGCCCTAAGTGGCTGTAATGTAGGATTATTGCTGTAATGCAGCAGGTACATTCTTTATATATTTTTTTATTTTATATGTGGCTTTATTTTCTGTGGTGGGATTACTACACAACCCACATGTTGTGGCCATCGCTGCTGCCAGCGCCTGGGACTTTCAGCTCTTTTACTCCCTCTGAAATGCGCCTTGTGTCGTAAGAGCGACTGCTGAATGTAAGGGCAGGTTAGAGTGGAGTTTCAGAAGCCGCGGCAGGCGAAGCTGCACCGAGCACAGAGCCGACGCAGCTGAAAGTGATTGGGCGAAATGAGAGGAGAGGAGCTCGCGTTTCGGAATCAACGAAAGGCTTAAGCTCCAGAAACGAAGCGAGAAACCAGATAGAAAAGAAATATCTATAAAAGAGAAAACCAACAAGGCACCTAATCGAAGCTAAGCTTCCCAGAAACAAAGAGTACATATAAATTGGCAAACCCCTGACTCGAAATATATCGAGCCGAAGTGACCAAAGTCAAATCAAACACCCCAGCGAAAGAGGTTAGGCGACTTCCGGCTTAAATAGACTCCGGGAAGAACCGCCCAGGAGTAATCAGCCAGCTGGGTAAAAAATCCGATGCGGAAAGAAAACGATGTCGTCAGGGACGAGATTAATAAAGAAAGCAAAAAGCACAAAGCAAACCGTGACAGTAAATGCCTGTGTCGTAATGTTAAGTCATGATTATTGCAAATTTGCATTCATAAAAGCGACTCATCATGCAGAACCATTTAGGCACTTCAACCTGGGTAACCTGGCTGCGTTATATGATATGCAGTTCTGCACAGAGCTCTTGGGCACATTTAAACTGATGCTTTTAAAGAAAGTTAATAAATCGTCTCTGAATATCAAAGAAAAATTGAATATCAAATGGTGTTTTAAAAGATATAGTCGTATTTGAATATCAAAAAAATATGCTACTAAATCAAATGAATATTTTGTGTGATCGCCTCTCGCATAAAAAATCTGGTTCACAGTTTTGTGGGCTTACAGTTTAGTAAGAGCTCTGGTTGTTTGGATGTCCACAGCACACTGGAGAACTGGCTACAGTTTACCAGAGCCAGAACTGTTTCTGAACCTCTCTTTCCGAGCAGCTCAGAATGTGCAGGTTTGGGAGAAAAAATACTCCACTTGTTAGTGACTTAAAACTGCATATTTGAAGCAACAGAATTGTCACTGGCCTTTAATGTGTATATGTGTGTGTGTGTGTGTGTGTGTGTGTGTGAGAGAGTGTGTGTGCGCAAGCTTCAGTAAGCAACAGAAAATATTACCGAGGTGCCAGCGCTCCTGACGGTGTGCAGCGTGTTTTTGCAGAGTAGGCAGACGACGGAGCAGCGCGTTGTGTACATCATGTGTTTCTTGGAGGTCCCTGTGGGTGGGAGGTGTCACAGGCTCTGAAAAGGCCAAGATGAAGCTGTTGTTTCCTGTTTTAGAATAATAGAGACCGCATGGTGAGACGTAAACACTTCCTGTGGCTGGTTTGCAGTTGAGCAGCTTCGTTTACTGCAGTTACATTATTTGTTATCAAAAAACGGTCCTTATACCTGTGCCTGTGTGTGTGTGTGTGTGTGGTGCTGGATAAGGGCACAGTCTAAAACAGTGGGACGCATTACTCAATTCAATTCAATAAGATTTATTAGCATGACTGTATGATATACAAAATTGCGAAAGTATTTTTGGAGAGACAGGTAACAAAACGGTGGGTGATGATATCCATAAAATAATACATATAATAATAAATTATTAATAAGTAAATAAATAAATGACTCTCCCTGTCCCTCCCCAGATTCATTATGATGAGTTCATCCCCATGTTTGAGAAACAGTATCCCCTGTTTCCCTGGAAGGACGTCCAGGTAAATCATGTGACTTATGATGCAGAGGGAATGTTTGTGTCAAAAAGACATGACATTATAACACCTCCCTCCTTCCATCTCTCTCCCTCTCTCTCTCCCTCCCTCTCTCTCGTTCCCCCTAGCCCAAATGCTCTTTTGGATGCTGTGTTTTTAATTTTTAATTTCTGTTTTTTTAAGCGATATTAATAGTATAGTTGGTTTCGGGAGAATAGTTTGCTGTGAGTGTCATGCCCATTCAAGATTTTTAATGTTTGAATTTTTAAATATTATTATGTTATTGTCAGTTTTCTCTCAAAACTATTTTTATATTATGTTGTTGTAATCAGTGGCGGCTCGTGAATTGGTAACAGGGGAAGCCCAAGCAATCCCTTAAAGTTAATGATTGTTCATGACGTATTTTCAATCATTCATTTAAATTACCATAACAGAGTAAGTTATTGAAGTTTAAATGAATGATTGAAAACAGGTGACGAACAATCATTAACTTTAAGGGATTGTTTGGGCTTCCCCTGTTGCCAATTCACGAGCCGCCACTGGTAATAATCATGACATATTATGAGTCAAACTTATTCTTCAAATCATGTTACTGATCATATTGTGCTGGTGCGCGTGCCTATGTGTGTGTGTATGTGTGCTTGTGTTTGTGTGTGTGTGTGTGTGTTTGTTTGTTTGTGTGTGTGTGTGTGTGCATGCATGCGTGTGTGTATACGTGTTTGTGTGTGTGTGTGTGTGTGTGTGTGTCTTTGTTTGGCCACACTTTCACAGGCGGAGGTGTTCAGGTCGGTGTCGGAGTTGTTCCAGGCAGCTTCCTCTCGCCCCGCTCCGTACGGTATCTGTGCCTACCCCTCCTCCAGGGCCATATACGCCATCGACCTCATGCTGAAGTGGGACACAGACGCACACGGTGAGCTTGTGAACGAGTGTCTCCCGTTCAGCACGACTGTTTCTCCTGTGTTATTATCTCCACTCTTCTCCCAGGACATCTGCTCAGGCTTTGCAAGCGCCAGACGCACTGAATCAAAGCAAACTCAACACTCACAACAGCAGCTCTCGCCTTTAAAGGTCCCCAAGGCTTCTCATTTTCCCCGGTCCAAACAAGGGTCACTCCTCCACCCCCGAAGATTCTCTTCCTCGCAGCCGCCTGCAAGACGAGTTACTTTCCTCGTTACGACTGGCGCTCTCCCTCGCAACTGCATACCAAGCAGTCAACTTTATTTATGCGTGTATGTCGAGTGATATTGAGCAGAAAACTTCCCTTTTTCTACTCACCAGAGATGCCTGTTCCTGCCATGGGAAATTTAGCAGTGTATTTGTGAGCAGAATTTTATTTATAACTGTTCACTGCATACAGTCCATGCAGAACCTTGTGTTAGAATCTTTAACTTGACTCATTACTGTTTAATAACGGGTTTTGGTAGTTATTCATTAATGTAGTACAAGGATTTATTAGTGTTTTAAGACAAAGTGAAGCCCAGTGCCCCTCGCCCCCTCCCCATAATGCCCCTCTCTCACACAGGGCAGAACTGTCCTGTTCTCATGCAGCTTTGCTCTGCTTTAAATGCGGTCTGCATACTTACTGTAATGTTCTCAGGTACTTCCTGCCCAGAATTAAAGATCAGAGTGTAAACGAAACGCATTTGTTTCACATGTAATGTTTCGTTGTCCTGCAGGTGGGAAGATCATGACGCCTCAGATCTTGGAGATCAACTTTAACCCCGATTGTGCCAGAGCCTGCAAGTACCACCCTGATTTCTACAACCACATGTTCCAGACCCTCTTTCTGGACCAGACAGAGGGCTACCCCGTCACGCGCCTCGTCTAAACGCCAGGAATTATGGGATGTCTTGCTGCTGCAGTCCCCTGTCCTGCAAATGTCAAAATGAAAGCAAATAAAGGCCTTGCTTTGGTCAGCCACGCAGTCATAGTCCCATTTATGCTCTCAGATTACAGGAATCTTCAGCATGTTAGACTTTATTCAGCAAAATGACATAAAGCCGAGTTACTCTCGCTAGGGGAACTTGCCTTTCCAGTCTTACGGTCAATCTTTAAACCTTCATCACATTAAATTTCTTCTAATAATGATTTTACCCTCGCATCATGCTACAGTGGTTCTAAAACATAATGGGCTCTAAATTCGTAGACCAGGAGCAGGCGCGGCGAATGGGGGGTGCGCCACGCCAACGGGGTGTGTCCAGGTGTATGTTGCAATTTCGTGCCTGGCGTAGCCTGGCGCAAGTACTCCTCAGTCCCGCCTCTGTCCCTCCCTCCAGCGCAAGTGGCAAAGAAGGCGTGTTTGGTTATAGCACAGCTGAGTCAAATCTTCACCAATCAAATGAGCTCCTCTCCTCACCTTTAATGTGTTGGAATATAGAAGCCTCTGTCCTATATCTGCATGATGCGTTAATGTTGCATTTTACTTTGCTGCTTCAGGCATGTTTTCTGCACCGCTTACGTCTATATTAAGCATTACGAATATGAGTTAACTGGCTAGCTAGAGCATTCGCAAATTATTACCATTAGCGAACTTGAATGGAATTTCAAAACGAAACTATGTCAGATCATTCAATTTTTTGAAGTTGGAATGAAATACGACGGTTTCTCATTGGGAAGAGAAACGATGGATAGCGTGTTCCTATTATTACACCCTGTTGCTGCTTAAAATTTTCAATATGTGATCTTAACTCAGTACGAGATCATAGCAATCAGGCTGTATTCCTTTCCCCCACTAAAAACGATAAAACCCAAGTGACAATAATAGTAGCCTAGTATTAAGCTGACAGGTTATTTTTTTTTATTTTTCGCATGACAGGTTGCGTTGAACGCAGTGTCTACATGTCCAAAAGTCTGACAGGGTTTTAATATATCTCTGTGTCCGACAGTCGGATGGTTTCACTATAACTCCGTGTCCGACAGTCGATTATTGTTTTTAATTTCTTCAAATCCACTGACTCTTTTAGATATTAAACGTGAATGTTTTGATAAGAGGGCTCAGTTCTTCAACTTGAGTACCAAGAATTTCAATCAATGTTTCTGTTTAAGCTCTGCTCAATAAAGTGAGTAGACATTGGCGCGGTACAATGTATGTCGAACATCAAATGCGGAATACTCCGTGTCTGACAGCCAAAATAAAAAAAAAAAAGAGGACGATTAGAACGGATTGATAACGAAATATAGAATAAAAAGAAACATTTTAACAACAGAACATCCAATGAACACTGCGATTAATTTATTTGCGGGTCATCTTTTTTGGATGTTCCGTTTGTTGGTGATATATTTTTATTCTTTATTTCCTTATAAATCTATTCTCATATCAATACTTTTACTGTTTGCTGGCTGCTGGACATGGAGTATTTTGCATTTCGCGTTGGACAGTCTCGATCGTGCATGCGATAATTTATCACACTGTCAATGGTCATGGAATTGATTTACTCACGCACTATTTTATCTCTGCTGTGTAAATAAAGATCGATCGAATCTGATCGATCCATCTGACTAATTTTCAAAAGACCGAATAAAGACTGTTGTCTATCTTCAACGGAAGAAAACAGACGAATAGGCTAAAAAGACCAAGAAAAATCGATAGCTATCAATTTGCATTTTGTGAAGGTCGAACACAAACACGGCCAAGTTTGCAAGGTCTAATAATTCCTGGAATACTCGGAAAAATTAGAACTTTTATGACTTTCAGACACGGAGCCATATTAAAACCCTGTCAGACTATCACGTCTTTGCATTGACTTTGACTTAAATCAGTCATGCGAAAAATTTGTTTCGCGTCCAGTCTGCAAGCGGCTTTACTGAGCATAGAACGCAAGCATTATATATGTGGTTGGCTGAGAAAGATGCGAAGTCGTTAGTTTGCATCACAGATTCAGCTGCGTTGATTAAGCCAGGTCGAGTTTCCATTACGCGTGCCAACCGCCTTTAATCTGACATCAGGACAATCGATATAGATACTATCATTTATGTTCTCATTTTGATAGTTACATTAAATAGTGCTTCCTGTAATTATTTATTGCATTGAAATGTGCCTGACATTCTGGAAACCTGCCTGTGAGGTTTCGGTGATGTGTGCGCACTGCGTGCCGGTCAGCCAAATTACCACTGCACAGAAAGTAAACCAGGTTGGAGCTGGCAAGCTTTCTGCGAAACTTCAGTGGAGACTTTTTCTACGAAGTTGTCACTGTGTCTTGATGAATATGTGACACCTCCCCCTACTACGCCGCCACACTCATCTCGGCGCACATCCGTCTACCAAATTACCAAAGCGGCTGCGCACGGAGTTGCACCGCACGAAATTACCACTGCACGGGCTGCGCCGGACGAAATTGCCACTGCGTGGGCCGCGCCACCCTGCGCTGCACCAAGAAATTGGAGCCCAATGTCTATATTTGCTTGATTTTCTCTTTTCTCATTTCTTGGCATCTTTTAAGGCATTTCCTGGGAAACACCTCAACAATTAGGAAGGATTTTATTAGAAACGACTTTGGCCTGTTCCCCAGCAGATACTCTTTCAACCCAATCTCTGTCGCAGCTGATAGTAAATCATTTAGGTTACCTCCACTCTCGATAGAGAAAAAAATATTTTCAGTAAATGAATGTTTAAATGGCCACCAGACTATAACAGCTGATTATTTTTCCCGTAAAAATAGCATGTGTGACTACTGATCAAGGCCACTGAAAATAACTGTCGAAAAAACTTCTTCTCGGTTGCTTAACTGCGTAAGAAATCGTATAAATAGGTAACGTCCTTGATTTTTACTTCATTGGCCACTGGCTACCAGAGGCTGGCGAAAATCCGAGTCCGTGATCTGCATCTCAGTGCTGTTTCCTGCGATGCCGTTTTATTTTTGGATTAAAAATGATAAATCTGACTCATCCCAAAATGCAGCCGATGTGCTGAGAGGTGGATTTAAAACCCCCCACACTTGACAAAGGAGGGAAAAAAGACTAATCCCCTCTTAGTTATGCATCAAAACCACTAATATTAAGCACACATCAATAACCGCATGATTATAACTTTATGTAATAGTATGATAACTGATCCATTATACTGAAGAATACTGATGACTGATTGATTCCTTGATGACATCATCCCCAACAGACTCGTCTGCATTTTTTTAGTTTCACATGCAGGATGATGTTTTTATTTGAAAGCAGATTTTTGTGGAAGTCTTCTTACCTGCCTGAGAGCAGTGATTTGTTATGGGGACTCTGGTTTTTCTGGGTAATGGAATTATGAGTCATAAGGTATGTTCGAGTTATCATAAAAAAATCAAAAATTCCTTGTGTACACTGGCACCAGTACTCCTCATGTGACCCACTGGCTGCTTCTATTTATTGGAGAGAAAAGGAACTAAAATTGAACCAGAAAAAAGGAGTGGTTTGATTATTCTGTGTGCTCTTACAGAGTTATCTTACAGAGTGGGGGAGGGAGGGAGCAGGATCTTTATTGTTTGGTCGACCCCCTTCCTGTTCAACAGTTTTAAAGACTGTTGACTTGTCAATTGGTGATTGTCGGATGAATTTGTCACAAACGACTGGCAATTCTCACGAGCCTGAATTGCAACAATAAAGGTGTCAGACGGCTCCAGTATCTCCCAGGGTCAAAAGAACTCACATTCCACAAGGTTTTGTGAATGACATTTTAAGTTCTGTTGTCAATCAGAGCTGCGGAGACGACATAGAAATTCCTCCCATAGCTGGCACCATGCAAAGTATTTTCACTCCTTCCTTTAGGCGGGACGCCGTCCAGTGGAAAACATCGGTGAAATGCAAGTTTAACTTCCTCTCCTTCGTCTTCGGTCTCGAGTTGAATGTGCCCAAAGGGCCTCGCGTGGTGCTCGTTTCCTGTCTGGTCTGGGTTGAGATCTGATAACCTCCCTCATCACAGGAGTTACAAATGATGGGTTGTCATGACTTGCATTTCAATAAAACGCCTTCCTATTGTTGCGGAATTCGTACTGGTTAGCGTTGACCTTAAACGAAGGACTGTGGGGAAATCCGTAACACTGGTTTGAGATTGACCACAAAAGTCAGACTCAGAACACAAATTGAATTTTGCAATTATGTCTTTTATCTATTAATTTGTCAGTAAGTCAGTACATAATCAAGAGAAATCATATGCATGTAATCAACAAAAGATCAAGGGCAATATGAATCAAACCATCAGATGAAACAAGTCGGATGTTCTTCCGCAGGAAATCAAGTCGAGCAGAGAAGACTCCCGTCGCGTCCGCAGGTACTCTGACCAGGATCACACGGATCAGAGGGCAAACGATGAATGGTCGTCGGATGCTTCGAACTCTGTTCATATCCCCTTTCTTATAGTCCATTTTCCCTTAGTCATCCTCTGTTGTTTTCACAGCTGCACCTTCTTCTTAATTAGTTGTCTGTAGATGTATTCTTCTTGACCTGAGTCTTCTGACCGCAGGGGCCCCATGTGTTATTGCTCCAGACATTACGAAATTATCTTACCATCGAGCATAATCGATTGCCAACTATTCTGCTGTGTTTTCCATATGAGAGTTGGGACCTATTTAACAATACGGGGATTCATACTTACTAATTCTTTATTTCCATCCTTTAAAACAGGCCATAAAATTAATAGACCTCAGCAGATCTCACAAGACAGGAGGCTGCTATTGGTGTGGTTTATTGCAGGGCCTTTCCACGAACTTACGCATTCTTAATTACTATGTGAAGCTAGGAAGTTTCCTGGAAAGTACCAAGAGGGCCAGGTCATGCACTCAGACTTGCTCTTTCTCTTAGTTCCACACAATGTTTCAGTTAATATCAGTATAAGGTTTGATTAGTGATGTAACAATTCAGCAATAGATCAATATAGTAATGCTTAATAACACATTTAATGATACATTTCATTCATTTGAAGAAGGTTACATAGATTAATATCTTCCCACAGGACCCAAAACACAGTTTATAGTTGTAATTGTGTCTTCATCTTTTAATCAGAAAGTAAGTCAAAACATAATCAAGAGAAATCATATGCGTATAATCAAGTAAGACCAGTGTACCCAGGACACCGGTGCAGCAGAACTGAACTCAAGGCGCACCGACCATATCTACAGGATACGGGTTCAAGAATGCAGATGAGAAAATATAGTCCAGCACCTTCAAGCAGGTTTTCTCATCTCGCTCATATTGAGGACGATTATTTTCAGGACTTGAGGCCCATCTCTGTGGATGGATGAATTTTGGATACGTGGAATTTTCCAGATGCGTAGATACTGACATGCTGTATGACATTTTTCACCTGTGCTTACTCGATTCTAACTATGAACCCCATGGGAATATCATACGAGTGTGTGGGTGGGGAGAGTGATTATGTAATTATGCGTAGAAGAATATGATTAGACGTGCAAAAGCTAACAATTTCATCCCAATATCCACTGAAAAGATTTTTGAATTTGGTTATAATTGCCTTTTACCATAAACACCATTATTCTTGGAATTATTCGAATTCCAACACCACAAAAAAGCAATGGGGCATCTCGCTGGTAATTCCTGTCTGGAATTTGCTGCTACTTGCAGTGCATGTCCCCTGTATGACCATGTTAACCCAACACACTGATGAGCCAAAACATTAAAACTACGCAGATCAAGCAAATATCGAGGGGTCAGAGCACTATAGTTTATGTATCACACGTTTTGAGAAAAATTGATTTTTTTTTTTAGGTTTGCAAGTGTTCTATTAAATCAGATATTTTATATAATTTTTATATCAGTCACTCTTGCTGCATGGTTCTGAAGTATATTGAACACGTAAGTTTTCATAGCTGCGGTACTGCGACATCATGGCCAAAATTGCCAAAAATGGACTTTCCACCTCAGTGCTCCAACGATTCTAGGACTTGATGTGATTTAACACAATGGTGATTGAAGTGAAGTTAGTTTGCAATGGAAGACAGACGACTCTGTGATACAATTAATGTATCAAAACATCAGTGCTCATTGAAGCAGATTTTATTGTACACACCACAAAATGAAAATGAATTTTGCTTGAAACTAAGGCAGATGGACATATGGTCATTGCACTCCAAGAATTAGCTGATAGAAGGCTGTGACGGGGTGAAAAATCTCAAAATCACAAATTTTGGACGCATCCCCATTGTGCTCCAAACCCTGGATACTGTTGGTTATGTTGTGATGGCTGCTCGTCGCGGTCTGCGGACAGATCGTAGGTGGTCAGGGACCGGTCTGTTCTCATGGTGAATGTGTTTGATATTGGAAAACTGAAAGAAGAGTATCTCCAGGGGGTCCCATACTGACAGCGCTGGTTCAATCAGCCATTCTGGAAGGACTGCCGGCAGGGGTGAACTTAATTGGTCGAAGAGAATTTGTGGACTATGTGATGCAGGCAGTTGAAAAGCACCAGAGAGCGTTAGCTTCTATTCGGCTGTTTATTCAAGCCAATGGGATAAATTAGGCCTATTAGCTAGCTAGTATGGTAATGCTATTATTAAATTAATACATTTAAGTTTATAGAATGTTGTGGTTTTCATTCAGACACGTTTTCATATTATGAGGTTCCCCCATCCCCAAGCAATTGGAGAGAGACAGATTCTTCAGACAGTTAGGCTATATTGAGGCATATTGATTAATGTAAAGCTGAGTTTTTTTCGCACTAGAAGACCTAACATCCCGCTTTTCACACCCAGTTTTTATACCTTCATCACAGGAAATATCTTTTAAATATGGTTTTTCTGCTCTGTCACGCTACAATAGTTCACTAATGTAATGTCTGATTCTTACTTGTTTTTCAGTGGTACAATCATGTAGTGTCTACATGTTACTTGTTTTTCTCTTTTATCGTTAGTTGGAATCCTTTGCAAATTAACAACTTCAAGGCTATTTCATTGTTTCAGAGACTTTTCGTTGGGTCACAGGTCGTCCCAGAGACAGGCAAACCAAAACACTGCCAAGTTGCCTTGAAAACTGCAACCACAAGATAACAACCCTCTTCCAGTGTAATTCTGGAGCAGCAAAACTCCATGATTTCTGATGAATGATGGTGAATAATGCTGATGACTGAACAGATATTGCCTGAAACAACTGAGCAGTTGTCAATCAAAGCTACAGAATCCAACTGCTTATGTGTGTGTGCACTGCTTGTATGTGCGTGTGTGTGTGTGTGTTACTGCTGCTGACATAATATGGTTACTGATTATAATTATTGATTATGGTTATTGATAAACTGATGAATATGATGAGACATATTGAAATATAATCCTCAACAGAAGAAGCAGGGTGATTGAGTCGGGGTGGGTGGCGGATGAGGGGGGCTGGAAGAACTGAGGAATGAAGAAAAGTATATAAAAAACAGAAGAATCCAAAGAAAATGGCTCCTGTTGGGGGGGACATGATGTGGGGGGGGGGCGCCTGTGATGCGAGGGTAACCTGCAGTAGGAGACGGTCTGAGCGGATCTCAGCACGGCATTGTGGGTCATTTTTCAGGCGTCTCAAAGCCAGTGATCCTCACACTATAGTTTACGGAAGAAACTGCAGCCTTCCTGAACTCTATCCTTCCGAAAGAAATTGAGGAAAATAATTTCCTGGGCGAGACAGAAAAAGGGGGGGTTAGGGGTGTTGGGTAAAAATTTACACTGTGAACGGGCAAGAAAGACAATGAGTGTAATTATTCAGAAACATGAAGCAAATCTCGGAAGTCGATGGGGGCTTAAGAATAAATTACTTCAAAAGTGAATTTTTTAATTTACGGGCAAAATAAACTGAAAGTTTTGCTTCAAACACCAGCATGACGTGTCACAACCTCAGTGCTCCATTTGGTACATTTTTAAGGCTGAGGCAAAAAAGTACGGGACCGTACTGCAAAGTCGGCAGGATAGCAGCACTGGGGTCCAATGCACATGCACACTCCCGCACTCTGATGACGAGAGGCTATCAATTCGGGAACTTTTAATAAATTATAACACAAGCTGCCATATGACTATAACCCAGTACGGCACTTACTATTCCGTTCTCAGAGAATGACAGGCTATCAATACAAGATTTTATAATCACTTACTCCCCTACAACTTCACCAAGTACGGGATTTTTAAACATAATACACGTCCCCTTCAGCTATTAAACCAAGATGGCTGCTTGAAGAAAAGGACGCACAAAAGCATGATGCCACATCTAACCTAACCCAATAAGTGATCATGATTTGACTGTCAATAAATATTGATCATACACGGTTTTAATGATAATGACATTATATTACACGGTTAATAAACGTAGTCATCCTGAAAGCAATTTCCACGTTTCCAATATCACGCATGTCTCAAAGTGTGTGAGGGTGTAGGTTTGCGTTCTGGCATGAGTGTTAGATTGACCTTCAGGCAATTTAACCCTTGTCTTGGATCGCTGAGAGGAAAATGCTGCTCATGTGCCCTGTGAGAGATGGTGACTTCTACCTAAACCAATGGGTGCATATCTAAGTGACCCCTAAATGCCCGGCGAGACCGAGATCATTGATTATCACCATCATCCTCATCATTCATACGCCTCACTTCGCCGCTGTATGAGCTCACATACGGGGTATTAAACAGCATCCAACCAACCCTGCATTTTGTGCAGTGAACAAGCGCTGAGTGACAAAACATGAAGAGGCTTAACCAAACGCCATCTCTCATTCTCTACCACCGATTGATGGATTTATTTGGACGCTGTTGCAAGTTGCGGAAGTATTAAAAGCTCCAAAAATTTGTCTACTCTAGAGACACGGATGCTTTTAACGTCCAACAGTAGGCAAGCAGCAAGCGTGCGAAAATCCTGCCGTGCAGTCACTCGTTTGCCTACAGGAACCCGGTAAGATTAGACTGGCGGAATAGGAATGGAATTTCCTAATAGGAATTCATGGATTTCCTTGGACTTTGGCAGTAAAGTTCAGCATTCCAAGGTAAATATTACACAAAACTTATTCTGATACATGTCAAGGGATAGCTACAGATAGAGAGCATATAAATAATTTGAAATTATTCTTAAGTTCTGTTCAGCAATGTTTATTTTGCTGTCACAAAACCTAATGATGAACAGTGGATCTGAATACTACCCTTCAATACTTCAAAAATATTATTGGGTCATATTTTCCCTGTAATGATGTCTGTGTTTGGGCATTATTGGGTTAATATTTTCCACAGTAATTACCTGTATGCCTTCCTGCAGGTTCTGGAGAATCCGAGCACAAATTAACCACCGGGCCGATTGGGCTGGTGCCCAGGGGCCTCCGACCTCTAGGGGGCCTTCAAGCACCCACTGTTTTAATTTAATTATTTTTTTAAATTCATTTATTTACATCGAATCAAATAAATTACTTGAGTGAGTGTGTACAGGTATCAGTTGAAATGCGAGACAGAGTAAAGTTACACGAACGAGGAAAAATTACGGTTGTTTTGCTGTCTGTTGCCTGATGAAGATGAATCAGGTGGTGTCGTGATCTGGCGGTGAGCTCTTTCGTACTTATCGCGCCTTGCAACATGTTCAATAAACGATGGAGCAGCAGAAAGAAAAAGAAAAAGAAAACCGAGACAGTGAACTGAGGAAAAAAATACAATTCATTGATAGTTTGCGAGTAAAGACGATGCTGGCCAAGAAGAGGATGGAGACGCCGCAGCCCCAGCCTCTCCTCCTGCGGAGCTCGTCTCCCCGACACCGATTCAGTCCGAGGAAACTCAGTGGCGGGTAGGTTTCCAGTTTAGAAGTGTTGAGGAATTCGTACTGGATCATTTTACTGTAATTATTCAGAAGGTAAAATCACGAGTAGAATAAGGTAAATTAATGTGCACAGATACAGACAAATGTAAATAGGCTTCAAACCATCAAGTGACACAGAGACAGATGATGCTCTTCAGCAAAGAGTTGAAAAAGATACTCGGATAACGAGAAGCTTCTTCGAGCGGAGAATCTCAAGTCGAAGAGGATCTAAGGGCTGGCAAAGAGCCCTGAATTCTTCTATGTCTCCATCTTTATAGTTTCGTTACTTCATGTTCTGTTGGGAGGGTTTTTACGTCTTTCGTACACAATGCAACACATCAACTTTACCCCTGACCTTCTCCTGACATGGTATTGTTCAACATAACAGCTTTGCAGCCCTTTCCTCTTCCCATATTACTTAAGGTCTGGCCAGCCCAGATATCATCTTTTGCGGATTACCAAGAGCTTCAGCAAAATTTCTCCCTTTGGCTGCTTGAATTTAGTGCTTCTGTAATCTTTAGATAACTCGGAAAAGTCGCTGCTGTAAGCAGTGATAAGTCCCAGATTGAGAGAGAGAGATAGTTCAGCGCAAAAACACTCTGATATATATGGCTTCAGTTTGATACTTCATTATACACCGTTCAAACACTCAGATCATTTTGTACATTGCTTAAGTGAATACTTAATTATGAATACATTGTTTCAGTTAATGTCAATTAATACTTGATTATTTAATACATTTACATATATAATGGATTCGTAGGCCTACAACAATTCAGAGTACAATGAATCAACGCAGTAATGCTTTTGTTAGTTTTT
This sequence comes from Gymnothorax reevesii, assembly GCA_029721435.1. NCBI lineage: Eukaryota > Metazoa > Chordata > Actinopteri > Anguilliformes > Muraenidae > Gymnothorax > Gymnothorax reevesii. Next base: position 27,187,898 of record CM056593.1, on the reverse strand, counting down.
GATTGATAATACATTTGAATATAATTGATTCATATTTTCCTCAGAAGCCCCACAACTTACCTAATTTCTATCCATTTAAGCCATAATATGAGCTGTTTCAACCACTCAGGCCAGGCGCCCGGATGAAATGAATGAGCAGGCTGTTAAAACTTTCCAGGCGGCATTTTTTTCATTAAAATAAAATAAATTGATTAAACCGCATGGTTAAACAACAACAACAACATAATGGCTTGTTATTTAGCTTTTTTTCTTTGGCAGAAAAGCGCTGGAGAAGGCTGGGATGAAACGGTGAGCCTTTTTTTTCCTTTCACCGGACAAGCTCCTCAATTTCATCCCAGCGCCGAGGGTTTGTCTCCCGTCTGTGAATGCTACATCGACAGAACACTAACCCTACGGCTACTGTTAAAAATAAATACAAGTTCATTAATCAGACTACTCGCATAATAAGGTCCGCCTGTGTTAATATCCCATTGAAGCTTAGCTCAGTAAATCCATGGTCACGGGTAGGCTACTATGGTATATAGCGAGTGTTGAGGAATTCGTACTGGTTAGCGCTGACCTTAAATGAAGGACCCAAACACAGTTTAAAGCAACAAGTATGTTTTTATCTTTAAATCAGAGAGTAAATCATTACATAATCAAGAGAACTCATATGCATGTGATCAGATAAAGGTGATATGAATCAAACCCTCAGATGATACAAGTCAGACGCTCCTCAGCGAGTCGTGGAGGCAGAGCTGGGAGGGCTGCGCAGCTTCCGCGGGTGCAGGGGCTCTGATCACACGGACCAGAGGGCAATCGATGGAAGAGTGCCCCGAGCTTCTTACAAGTCCCTCTTCTTATAGCTTAGCATCTCTTTGTTGTCAATCTTCCAATTCCCCATAGTTTCCATCCGCGCACTTCCCCAATCTCAAGATATGCATGAACTCCACCTGACATGGGATTTCTCAACCCCAACAGCTTCTGCAACTTTTGCCTCTTTCCATATTACTCAAGGTCTCACGAGGGACTTGACCCACTTTTTACCCTGAGGAAGTGTGTGTTTTTTAAGACAGTCAGGGGGCAACGCTTTATATTTTCAGGTCTCCTATCCCTAGTGGAATGGGTTGAAAGAACAGTAAACATCATAAGGTCTTGCAGGACCTGTTGTATAAGTATAGATTCATGGTAGGCCCTTTGCACCTGCACCCTGACTCTGTTTTCCATTAGCTTTCGAAGAATTTGCACATATGGTTAACATTAGGTACAATGATTCAGTACATAGGAATCAATATATTGGCTAAATAATGCATAATCATACTTTATCCATTTTATGATTAATTGATTGGAGGATACTAATACATTTGAATGCTCATACATTGGAAAACATTTGATTACTGGGGTTACATTGATGAATATTTTTATGTTATGTCCTCTTTAGCCCGGAGGACACGATGCCCATGATTTCCAACAAGAGTGTCAAATTTGGACTCGTCTGACCACAGGACACTTTGCCACTTTGCTACAGTCCAATTTAAATGAGTCTTGGCCCACAGAAGTCGGCGGCGCTTCTGGATCAAGCTCAACAATGGCTTCCTTTTTGCATGATTGACTTTTATGTGGCATCTGTGGACGGCACAGAGGACTGTGTTAACAGACAGTGGTTTCTTGAAGTATTCCTGGGCCCATTTAGTAATGTCAATGACAGAATGATGCCGGTGAGTGATGCAGTGGTGTCTGAGGGCCCGAAGGTCACGGGCATCCAGTAAAGGTCTTCAGCCTTGTCCCTTACGCACAGAGATTTGACAGTTTCTCTGAATCTTTTGATGATGTTATGCTCTGTCGATGATGAGACCTTCAAAGCCGTTGCAATTTGACGTTGAGGAACATTGTTTTTAAAGTATTCCACAATTTTTTTACGCAAGCCTTCACAGGTTGGAGAGCCTCTGGCCATCTTTACTTCTGAGAGACTCAGCCTCTCCAAGACATCCCTTTTATAGCCAATCATGTTATAAACCTGATACTAGTTAATTACTTGTTAATGTTCTTTCAGCTGATTCTCATATATTAATTGCTTTTCTGCCTGTGTTCCAACTTTTTTGAGACCTGTTGCAGCTAGAAAATTTAAAATAAGCTCATTTTGTTGATAAAAATGTGAAATGTCTTAGTTTCAACATTTGAAATGTTATCTATGTTCTACTGTAAATAACATATTGGCTCAAGTGATCTGAAAGTCATTGCATTTTGATTTGAAACACAATTTACACTTCGTCCCAACTATTTCGGAATTGGGGTTGTACCTTCATCACAGGAACTATCTTCCAAATATGGTTTTTCCGCCCTCTCCTGCTACAATGGTTCACTAACATAATGTCTTACTTGTTTTTTATGGTACAATCATGTAGTGTCTACATGTTACTTGTTTTTCTCTTTTATCATTAGTTGGAATCCTTTGCAAATGAACAACTTCAAGGCTACTTCATTGTTTAAGTGGACTTTTAGTTGGGTCACAGGTCGTCCCAGAGACAGGCAAACCAAAACACTGCCAAGTTGCCTTGAAAACTGCAACCACAAGATAACAACCCTCTTCCAGTGTAATTCTGGAGCAGCATAACTCCATGATTTCTGATGAATGATGGTGAATAATGCTGATGACTGAACAGATATTGCCTGAAACAACTGAACAGATGTCAATCAAAGCTACAGAATCCAACTGCTTATGTGTGTGTGCACTGCTTGTCTGTGTGTGTTTTATGTGTTTATGTGTGTGTGTGTGTGTGTGTGTGCGTGTGCCTGAGTGAGTGTGCCTGTGTAAGTGTTACTGCTTCTTACATAATATGATTATTGATAATGCTTATTAAATATGGTCATTGATTTACTGATGAATATGATGAGAAATATTGAAATATAATCCTCAGCAACAACAGTCACTCATATGACTTATTATTTCAATGGCCGCCAGCATGCTCGCTGTACAATGATTTATCCCATTGACTCGAATAGACTGCAAACTAGAAACGAATGCATCCGTAGGTTACCAGTTACCAGCTGGAGGATTAGTGACATTACAGCGATTGCCAGTGAACGGAATCTGATCAATCGCGACGTGAGGAAGTTGAAGGCTCTTTCAGGTGTGTGATTCCAAACCTGTATCTCTTGGGTTGTATCACACTGATTTTTCATCATTTATGGGATGAAATATTTTAAGAACTTAGTATGTTTTCTCTGGTCGTGTCATTAAGCTCAGTGGTGTTTGGCTTGTGTGTTAGCGTACACCATCATTTTACTTATCCATGATCGCATCTTTAAACATTTTATCAAGATCAACATAATGATTATTGTATTTTATTTATGGCCAATGTTTAGTTCTATTCTGCATGTCTGCATGTCTCAACAGATGGTTCTGGCCAGTACTGATGGCTCATGTGCCTAGGGGCTCTGGTTCCTGCGGACCTCATTAATATCAATGCTGTGGCCAGTAACGACTTCAATGACTTTATCTTTTCTCCTCAGTGAATGTTTTCAATTGTCTGCCTCTTCAAGTAAACCAATGCAAAAGGGGAGAGAAGCTTAGGTGCAGATTGGATATCCCGGAATACTACCCCTGGGTGTGCCACCTGCCAATCGGGATCATTACTGGGGGTTCCTGTCGTCCGTCTCTCTGTGTGAGAGCATTGTGCTGCATCTGCTCTCGCCACACAGTCAGCAATATTGCATTCAGTTTCAAGTTGATTAGCTGACATACCAGGCACGGATTAAGAATGCAGAGGCCCCTGGGCATAAAATCTTAAAGTCTGGTTAATCTCCACAATGGATACTTCTGAAATATTTATATCTGGTGAAAATGCTGCATATCTGATAAAGCTCTGAAGTTAATAGTCCTTTGACTTTGATCGTTCTTTCATTGTAAATCATCAATATCCCTAAAGGTCAAAGCAATATTTTTACAAAAAGTGACTATTGGAGTTGGAGGATCTCTAATGAGTGAGCCGGAGATTTTAAAATTTATGAAACAAAAATGACTGCTCGAGTCTCGGAAATTTCATATGTCAGGCTCTCACATTTGAAATCTTATTTATCCTATTTATGCCAACGTCGTATTATCTGGAAAATTAATGAAAAGCATTAGCAGATGAGAAGCAGTTGACATTGGTGATTTTTAGAAGGCACTGGGCTACAATAACACTTATATGAATATATCCTATTGTCATAGTACTATCTCTGACATTAATTAATGAATCTAATAACACTCTTATCGTTAATATCTCCTCTTACACTGTTGCACAAATGATCCACTATCATGCCCTGTTTGAAGCATGATCTCCTGATCTTGTTTGCCTCTGTGTCTGGTATTTATCGCACTTGTGCTGATTATGTTTGCTGTATGTTTTGTTTATTTTTGTTCATTTATGAGTTTTGTCCTCTGTTGTTTTTACGTTGTCATATTCTTATAACTTGGAAATGCTGACATTGTTTTGTCTGTTTGTGTGAGTACTGCATGCCTGGCGTTGTGGGCTCCCTTGAAAACGAGATGGCGCATCTCAAGGGGTTAATCCAAATAAAGAGTTTCACTATTGCATCATTGCTTCTTTATACCAGGATGTGTGGTGTGGTGGAAATCCTGTATGACACAGGTTACAAATATTATTATTAGTTATAGGTCTTTCTATGCCAAGCAGTGTGCATCGATGACTGTGTGTGTTTTTGTGTGTGCATGTGGTTGCGTGACAGAGTGTGTATGATTGATGGAAGAATCTGAGTCACTGAACTGCACCGGTGGAGGCAGAGCAATACGGGCTCACCTATTCCGTTTAGCTACACGCTGCAGACTAATGCTTTGATATTATTGTGCAGGTTAAGGAAAGTATAACCGCAGTAATGTGGTGTAAATCCTGTATGATCGAAGATATCAACAGGTGTTGTCGATTTTGTCCTTCAGGTTGAGGTCATAGGTTGTCACCTGTCAGTTTAAATCCTGTATAGGCTACAGGTGTTTTGAACAGACGGTAGCTTTTGCTTAAACCTTGTAATTCAAAACCACACAGACACACACCCTCAAGAGTATTTTTTTTTTTGCTGGGGGGTAGGGGTGGGGGGCCTCCAAGATTTTGTGCCCAGGGGGCCTCTGCATTCTTCATCTGTGCCTGACAATCATTGGTCTGTTTCGTTTCCGGTCCTTTCCAACTACACGAAACAAAAGTGGGTGGGACTCATTTCTCGCGAAATGAGGAGGGGCCTGCACGGCATTCGTCGCTGCTGGGTGAACGGGATGCAGTGGACAGTTTGCGCGAAAGAGGGAAGACCGTGCGGTGAACGTCGTGTCGTGGACAGTCTGCACGGAAGAGCGAAGCGTTCGCTGTGAACGGGATGCAGCGGACAGTCTGCATAAAAGAGCGAAGCGCGTGCAGTGAACGGGACACGGAGGACGGTGGGCTTGAAAGAGCGAAGCGCGTGCAGTGAACGGGACACGGAGGACGGTGGGCTTGAAAGAGCGAAGCGCGTGCAGTGAACGGGACACGGAGGACGGTGGGCTTGAAAGAGCGGAGCGCGTGCAGTGAACGGGATACCACGGACGGTGCGCGTGCAGTGAACGGGACACGGAGGACGGTGGGCTTGAAAGAGCGGAGCGCGTGCAGTGAACGGGATACCGCGGACGGTGCGCGTGCAGTGAACGGGATACGGAGGACGGTGCGCTTGAGAGAGCGGAGCGCGTGCAGTGAGTGAACGTGATGGAATAAACGTTTTTTTTTTTTTAACTCGTACGTTTAGATTTCAAGGAGTAACACGTTAATTTGTGCAGCATTTGGTTATAGTTCCGCCGGAGAAAGAGTTGTGGGTACCGTTTATTCTATTGTTAAACTTTTTTATTTGGTAGCCATGTCTAGCTAATTCACTAATCTGATGTTCTCAATGCAAATGTCGAGGTTTCCTCTCGCCGAAGGCTTGGGGTGTGTTGATTTATGAAATGGTCGACTTGTTCCTGCCTGTGTCGGGCGGATGATCATCAACTTTCAAGGAAGCGCTGTTTGGGAAAAACAAAACAAAATACGCAAGTCGGGCTTAAACCATTCAATGGCAAACGCGGTGCAGAGTTACGGTCCGGCACTACAGCTGGCTCTAAAGTTAGGTAAGCTTAAGTTACCCAAATCTCTGCTGTATGTGGCAGTAAACATGAAATTGGCTTTTTTGATTTTAGCGTGGCTTACTAAATGTCTGCTTTGCTGCAACTGTTCACTCGTTTGTCCGTCAGTTGCTGCTGTGCTAATGCTGATAGAGTCGGAGAGACATCGCTGCAGAACACTGCCTGGGTCTCTCCTCCACAGTTAACTCCAGAGTTTACCACACGGAGTTTAGCCAAATCAGTGGGTGGTGCAAAGTTCGTGTTGGTTCCATCAGCAGCCATCATGTGCTTTGGGAGTCGCAAACGTGCTTTGAGGGGGCGGTTGTCGCTTCCCCTTTGTTATTTATTGGTTGTTTTTTTTATGTGGAGTGATCGTTCTTCTCTGTTTTATTTATGATATATTTACTCTGCGATTGCGCAATTGGCTCATCAAATCGCTCGCGCTGAGCACAGACCTACGTGTAATCAGATAATTCTTGGAATTTCTATCATTCAACGAACTATCCTTCTTCCTTTGGGGTTTAATGGCAGATTACCTGCTCGAGGTGTTTTATCGCCAGCCTCCAGATCTGAACTCAGTACAAGACTTATCTTCTGCGCATTAAAAAAAAAAAAACTTCCAAACCATAACCCTAAGCCACAATTTTCAATGGGAAGAGGCTATTTGCCCCGCCGCGCTTCCCTGCGAAACTTCAAAGTGTGGGGTGGATTGTAAAATGAAATTTTACAGCTGCGGGGCAAATGGCAGAACTGTTTCAATTATCGGCCCCGCGGTGGGGCAGGTAGCTGATAAATTTCTCTCAACTCACCCCGCTGCGGGGCGAATAGCCACTTCCACTCTGATTACAATAACTACCCAAAACTAGCTCATTTGCATTTGACTCTGGCCAAATTCTTTCTGTGAAATTTCTTTGATTTCTTCTACCTTTACATCTGTAGTTCCAAGAACTTCCCTTGCTGCATGAACCACCATACTAATCCTCTCCGTCTTTGACTCAATCTTCAATGCGAAACAAAAGTCCTGATGTTGCATTCGCGCCCCATTTCCGATGCTTTATGGGATAGTTCGGTGGCCGAGTCCATTCCAGTCTCCTGTAGCAGCAGAAATTAACTTTAGCGTGCGTGGTTAACGATACTTGGCCATAGGATAGCGAGCGTAAGCTGTATTAATAAATTTTCAGATGGTGCACGTCATTTTCTCAAAGTTTCGAAAAGGGTCTTCCATGGCAGTGTTCAGGTGATTCATGTAAAATTTCTAATATAATTCACCTCCGCCAAGGAGGTGTATATTTTTGCCAGCGTTGGTTAGTTTGTTTCACTTCGTTCCGTTAGTTGTCCATTGTCTGTCTGTCTGTTAGCAGGATATCTGAAAAACGGCTGAATAGATTTCAACCAAACTTCTCAGGAAGTTACAGTGGCACAATGGGAACAAATAATTAAATTCAGGCACATCTAGACCAAAGTACAGCTGAGATATAGGCCAAAGTACAAATCCTGCTATGCTGGCGGAGAATTGAAGTCTTTCCAATGAGCTGGATTTCCAATCGCCGTGCTTTTGGGCTTTGCTGCCATCTGGCGGTGGAATGCAGCAATACCCTACATCAGCCAACGAAAATAACTCATGCCCGGAGTTGCCTTGGCATGGCGAAGGTATGCGCTCTACTGAGTGCCCTTAAGCCATATTATGTAATTCACTTGTCCTTTGCCACACATTAAAAGTTCTGTGGCAAAAGTCAAAGTACTGAGTAACTGTTCACCACGTTACGAAGTTGACCCGAGTCTCGAGTCAGACACTATACGATTTCGAAAACGGTCCTGCTTGGCGGGGGTCATTAATTTTGAAAACTTTGAAAGTATGTTGGTAGTCATGTTTGTCTATCTGTTTATTTGTTTACGCTCTACAGCTCAGTTTTTGTCTTATCGTCCTGACATTTTTACAGTACAAAGATATCTCACCTCAAAAGGTGATTAGATTTTGGTGGAGATCCAGATCAAATTGGCTCGGAGAAGTTTTTGAAAGTGTGACACCCTCATGTGATTTTGTTCGTTTGTTTGTCGCCTGTCTGTCTGTCTGTCTGTCTGTATCTGTTAGCGGGATATCTCAAAAACGATCCCATAGATTTTTACCAAACTTCGCGGAATGTTAGAGTAGCACACGAGGAACAAGGGATTAAATTTTGGCATGCCTAGGCCAAAGTACAGCTGAGATATAGGCCAAAGTTCAAATCCAGCTATGCTAGTCTTTACAATGGGCCAGATTTGTAACTGGCGTGCTTTTGGGTTTTGCTGCCACCTAGCGGTGGAATGCAACAATACCCTACCTCAGCCAACGAAAATAACCAATGCACAGAGTTGCCTTGGCACGGCGGAGGTGTTGTGCTTGCTGAGTGCTCTTGTTTTTTTTTTGCGGTCTACAATCACAGATGATGTAAATCAGTGCTTCTCAAACCTCTCCCGGAGTACCACCTCTCCGGCATGTTTTAGATCTCTCCCCGCTGGCACGGATGATTGTAATGTTTCGCTCATTATCAAGCATCTTCACAGGTAATGAGCTGGTGTGGAATCATTTTTAATATTTGATTCATTTGCTTTATTATTAATTTTTTATCCTTGCTTGCTCTGCCTCAATTCCTCTCAGGCCTCAGTGTGAACTCCTGCATGTTTCTGATGAGCCAGGGCCTGCATAACTGTACTTATCCATGAATCTGTCCAAGTGCGTCATGGCATACAGTTTATCTGGAGCCATGCAGTCCTGACAGGGCCAAGATGTTCTCTTTCTCTCCCAAGTTTATGTTTTCTCAGGAAAAAGAGAGCAAGAGCAGCCAAGAAGAGCCGAACGATAAGATGTTTTTGCATACTTCAGGGCCGGCTTTACGTGGGCTGTGTTTGTCGGCAACATTCCTGTTGATACCATGATGCGTAAATCCGCTCGAGGGGGAGGAGGATGTCAAGATGGACTCTTACTTAAACCACAGAGAAAGAAACTGTTTTCATCCTTGTCACGACTGAGGAGACCTGTTGTGTGCAGGGGTCCTTTTTCTGCAGAAGTACTAAACTGACTTTGGCTTGGATATTAGCTCCTTTGTCTCTGTCGGAGTTCTTTTTTGAAGGTAACAGGAGGAATATAAAATCAAAATTCCTTTATAAAACGGGTACTTCCCATCCTTAAATGTGATTGGCTGAGCCGCGTTCCATGCCGCTATAAAATTACTGTAACCCACTATGGCAGACCGCAGCACTAAATATCCCTGCGCACAACGAACTGCTCTGTGCTCAGCTGACTCCTTAGGTTACCTTTGTTTCAAGACTTTAAGCTCGCTATTTCAGTCTCCGCGAAGTTTAGCCATCTAACCAGATAATCAGTTGGCTATCTACCTAGCTAACGTTAGCTATTGCATTACAACGTTCAAAATCACTTTTTTGTTGTAAGCTATGTTGCTAACTTGCTCATTATTTCAGTAGCCTATTGGCGATAAACACACAAGAAAAAGTCAACAATTTATTTTATGGGCTGTGTGTAGGGTAACCACATCCATTGTAGTGAACGCTAGCTGATTGACAAGCTGGCTAGCGAACATATTTTCCTGGGTACCGGCAAGTGTGCAGGACAAAAGTCAATCGTTTCCTACTCTCGCTGCTGGTTGTAATGATTTGGCCGATCGGCGCAAGTTGAGAACAAGGAAACTCGAAAACCGAAACGTACGTAAAATTAATGAACGAGGTCAAGCTAGTTGACTAGCTGGCTAGCAAACTAATGCTCAATTCAACATATTTTCCTGGACACCGGCAAGTATGGAGGACAAAAGTCAATCGTTTCCTACTCTCGCTGCTGGTTGTAATTATTTGGCCGATCGGCGCAAGTTAAGAACAAGGAAACTCGGAAACCGACACGAACGCAAAAATTTTAACGGGGTCTTCGGGAGACCGAAGGAGACATTCAAACTAGCCTGCTTTCATAGTATATCTGCATTAGCGAGCCCAAATAGCCTGATGTGACATAATGGTGCTAGATGAATAGGCGATCTTAGGATCTGTGTTGCTGGCTAACCATTCTGTCCACTCTTAATTGCTTGGTGGAAGTAGTTCTCAATTTTATTGTTGCATTATTACCGATAAATTGTCGATTTTTTTTCTTGTGTGTTTATTTAATGGGCTATATGTAGGGTAACAGTTTTATAAAAGGAATAACCTTAGTGCCCCTCCGCCATTATAAAATCACTGTACCCCACTGCTTCTCGGGACTTATTCCTTTAACAACACGGCCCATATTCACAAAGCATCTTTGTGCTGAAAGTGGATCCTAATTGCATGATTTAGGAGAAACTCCGAAAAAAATAGGCGTGCCAGTCGTGAATTTAGAGCTTCAAATTAGTTTTAACAAGTGTTATTCACAAAGCATTTTAGGCCTAAAAGTAGCTCCTAAGTCTGGGAGAGCTTAAAAGTAGTCAAGAGGACTCCTAACTCGCTAAAACCTATTCACTAAGAATCGGAAAATGGCTTGGAAATTCTAAATGATGTGCAGTTGTCGAAAATGTATCGGATTGACCATGTATAGATTTTATTTATTGTTGACTTGGTGAGGGAGAGAATTACGTCTCCAACCAGGAGAAACAACCCAATAAGCCCCAAAATAAAATGTTGACAACGCTTTATTACTTGGCCACCAGAAAAATGCAACTTTGCAAGGCTGTCAATTCAGGGATTTCACAATCATCAGTCAGTCGCTCAATTCAACAAACAATCAATGCGTTCTGTGAACCCCAAATCATCCGTAAGTTTATCCGGTTTCCAATGGACATAGGCCCACAACACAGAATCAAATTTTAAGTCTTGCACATCTCAGGTATGTCCGGTATCATCCGTGTTATTTACGAGACCCAAATTCAAATTTCTCCGACCCAAGATGAAGAGGTACTTGTAAATAAAAAAAATTTCATTCCATCAACACCCAGATAGTATTTGATGCCGAATACAATATTTTGGACATAGTTGCGAAATGGCCAGGATCCACGCACGACTCGTATTTTAATGGAAAGCATCTTATGCTGATTATTTGATGGGCATTATGTGCCTGTGGGAAGCCAGTTGCTAGGGAACAGTGGCTACCCCTGTAAATGTTGGCTCTTGACCCCTTACCTGTATCCACAACCAGGGCCACAACAAAATTCTAACAGGCAGGTCATTGTTGCTACAGCCTACACTGGCACTGCCCATCACATGTGAAGATGGCATAATACTGTCAATTATAAATAGTTCGTCTGCGCGCACGAGACAACACGCGGTGTGGTGGAGCGCGTGTGGTATTAGGCAGCTGAAGCGCCGGTCTCCTGTGCTGCATGGGGAGGTGTGTCTCAGCCCAGAGAGAGCCAGCTAAGTAATTGCAGCATGTGCCATCCTTCACAATTTATGCAAAGAAAGAAACGCGCCTCAACCGGATGATGATGGTGCTGCCGACTGCAGTGATGATGGTGATGTGGAGGAGGATGACAATATTTGCAATGTTGCTGAACAAAGTGGACTGGAATACAGAGGCCACTTTGCCAATTAGCTCTGGTTAAAAAAACAAACAAACAATAAAAAAAAAAAACACCCAGCCAATTGATAGCGTCGTGGCTCCAGTTGGGCTTTCGCTTCCTTTTTGAACTTTCATCCATGACCGTTTAGGGCAAACAAACTTGGAACGGCCTGACATTTAAATGATCGCAACATATTCTCACTGGGTAAAAAGTTGCCCATTTTTGGGGAAAATGATGCGTTTCATTATTGCCTCGCTGGGGCCCTTTATGCTGTTGGCATTTTTACAACCATCTCTTTCCTTTGTATGTTTATTTGCCTGGGGCGTGACGTGTGGGGACTGCGTATAGTGCATTTTTCAGGAGTGCTCAACGTGTTGTTTCATGGGACAGACCAGACACTTGGACTATTTCCTCATTTTTTTTGCCTCGTGGGTTGTATGTGGGACTTTTTTTTTTTTTCAATGGGCCGCCCTCTCCCCAAACAACCAATCGCTGTCCCCAAGACTTGTGCCTGGGAATTGATGTCATCCATGGCAACGGAGATGTACTCCCTCCTATCTCAGAGCTACTCCCATTCTGCCAAGCAATTCTTGAGATTACCCCACCCCTATTCTGACACCTGCAAAATTTGTCTTGGTCAAAACGCGCCAACAATTTTTGGAATGGGGTCTCTTCTGTAATGGAGGAATCAGTTAAAAAGAAAATCCAAGGTGTGCCCCTGGAGATACAGGGTTTGAACAGGTGGCATTTTAGCTTTTTTTCACATTTGGCCAGGTACTGACTGCAATTAGAGATGATTTCATTGTGAATTCAGCCTGATTTATATTCAGCAGACACAAATGAATGGAAAAAATGCCAGAGAGCCTATGATAGGGTTTATATTGGGGGAGCTTTGGGGACCTAAACATGGAACTGCCTGAACAAAAGGCACTTTTGGTGTCCTCATAGTTCCACAACCAAGAAAGATAAAGTTAAATGGATACATTTTCCGATTAAGCAGTGTAACATTAGCTTAGACGCAAAGTATCAAAGCCATAGGTGTTAAAATAAAGAAGTTATGCCACCTTAAATATAAGAAAAATGTCAATTGACACAAAAACCGACGGACAGTACCCTTAGAAAATAATTCACCAAAAATTCATTTTTGGTGCGACTGAGCTGAAATTTCGGATTTACAAGTGATGTGTATTTATGCAGCTGCATACAAAAAAATTAGCAAAATTGAGAAGGTGGTGGTGAGACCCATTTGATCCGACACGGACAGACCCAGTTGCTCTCAGCGGCTTTGTGAGCGACTTTTAAGATTTTACTCCTACGTAAAATGTTTTAGTGTGACTTAGGAGTACTTTAAGAGGTAAGATAAGATGCGTTGTGAATATGTGCCCTGATCATGTGACTCACCTGTGCTGGAACAGGCATAGCTCTGGAACAGGCAGGAGGAGTGGTACTCCAGGAGAGGTTTGCTGATGTCTGGTACATGATAAGGCTGCTATTGTTCATTCCTTGGAACTGATGAAAAGGAACTTTTCTCAAGTCTGGAGTGCTTGTGTCGTAGCAGGAAGATGGTTGCAGTTGGTACTTTGATGGTGGGAACGCCTGACAGGTAAACACTGCAGGATGGGAAACGTATCTTTTGCGCTTTTCTGAAGTAGAATATTAGTTGTGTTATCATTAATATTTAGGGCCCTGTGAAATTAGTTTTCATTCTTTCTTGACACTGTTTTATTTCTTCCAAATCCAGGGTTTATCTAGGCACCCATGCTTTTATATTTTAGATGAGCATATTTTAAATTTCTGTGATTTTAATTAGATTCCTAAACTCGCATCAGTCTTCATTTTATTAGGTCTACTGTAGTAACTGGCATAGCTCACACCCCCCCCCCCCCCACCCCACCCCCCCATTTATCATAATAAAAATAAATACAAATCCGGTTTATTCACAAATGTAGAGCAACAGGGTAGCGAGCGAATGCTGATGCTCATTCTTACTGACCGGCTGTGTTTCACGGTTTGAATAACTCCGCCATGAATTGTCTTGTACAATACGGAATCACAAGGATAATCCGTATTAAAGTTATTAATCAGCTCTTATCATCCAATATAACAGAAATACACATTATTCTGGTCACATTGTGGATGAAATGAGTATTTTAAATCAGAAAATAAAAAGTCTTTGGAAATTTCTACATAGAGGGCATTGCAATTTATCTTTAATGTTTCAGTCCTGTCAAAGTCCTTTTGATGAAACTGTGGCATTGTCCGGCATGGGCAGCGCTGGCCAGAGTCCATGGTCGGCTGTTTTCTGGTGGTTTGCAAGGCATTCGACGCCAACCATTACCTCAGAGATGGTTCATGAACCCCGCGGCAGGCGGCCAATTCAGCTTTGGCAAATTAAGTTGGTGCCACACAGACCGTAATTCGGTCTGCTCTCATGACCCCAGGGGGTCACTGCTAGGTGCTGGGGGCCTTAAGACAGTCGGGGTCTGTTTGCCAGGGTCCTGCGTACGTAACACAGTGCACATAGTCCTTTCTGCCTTTCATTGCCGCTAACAGGAAGTTTTGGCGTCAGATATGATAGGGAGTGATGTTAAGAAAAGATGGCAAGTCAAAAGGAAAAACACAACACAAAAATTGGGTAGGTGACGGCAATAATGTGCTTTATTTCATCGAAATAATGCGGTACAGTATGTGCTGTCACACTGTGTCCAATCGGACACACAACCAGCTGCTGTCCTGTGCATCAGGACAATGTCAAACAGAAATTAAGCACTCGTGGACTTTAGTGCCATAACTGGTGATGGTACTGCACGTTCCCCAATTCAAACACACAAATATTTAACCAAATTGAAGGAATAAAAGTCCGGACAGGCGCGTGCTGGCCGTAGTTTTTCCTTGCGTCATCACAACGTCTTGGCCAAATTGTTTCGGTGTGAAGTCTTTCAGCCAAAAAAATAAAATGTTTTTTTGCCATTTTCAGCAAAAAAAATTTTCGGTGGCCAAAAATTTGGTGCATCTCTCGTAAAATTAACAGTACAATGAGGAAAATATTCAAAATGTTATGTATATATCCAATCAGGAATATCCTTTTGAGAGGTAGAGACCAAAATAAAAGGAAACTTTACTCAAATTTTTCTCCATAGTTGCAACACCAAGTTGTTAGAATGTCACTGGTGAGCGTGTGCATTTTCATCCTGAGTACAACCACCGTCAGTGTCTGACTACACTAAAACATTCACTATGGTGGAAATCTATTTATTCCTGTAAGAAACGCTCAGAGACAGAAATGGTAAAATAGGATCCAGCCTTTTGATTTGCATACAGTCCACGTTACAGTCAGAACAAGGACGAAGGGAGTTTCCCTTTGCCTGGATATTTGTATGAGCAAAATGTCTTGAATGTATGACCCTGCAGCCAATTTCCCCCGATCGTTCATTACTCTCCTCCTTTCAATTAAAATTTCTTAATCCAGGCCCCCCTTCCCTGGACGCTAATTTAAACAGAAGTTTATTTTCCCAGCATTCCATAGCCGAGTGCTCATATCCCACGTATAGCTGGTCCCGACCTCATCAGTGCCAGCGGAGAGGAGACACCTCCCCATAGTTCTCTGACTCCGAGACCGTGTCTCAGGGCCTCTGTGGTCCTCCAGGAGCAGATACGCTCAAGGGTCTATGGGCGACAAACGCATCTCATCGCACTTCTGTTTACGCACAAGCTAGATTGCAAGGATAGGAAATTACGCACAAGATGGGTTACAGGATAAATAGTAATGATAAACCATAACTAAATGACTCTCACATTCACATTTGTCTGGGGATTTCAGTTGGGCAAGACTAAAAAATGGCCTTTCTGCTCTGGAGAAACCCTGATTTTGTACATTCCATCCACATTTTGTGAAATTCTGTGAATTTTGCATTTTTCAGTTGATTCCAAATTTACCCGAGGCTAAAGTATGGCCATCGGGTATTTTGAAGACCTTGCGTCTGTCTGTTTGTCTGTCTAGACAGTAACTCCTTTCCTATTAATCTCAGGGTAATGAAATTTACAGGGACTTCTTGGGACATATAGCTTGGACAAGTTTGAAGATGGGTAACCTTGACCTGCTTTAAGGGGTCAAAAGGTCACATTCGTTTTAAACTCTATCCTTGATTACAAGCACTATTTTTGTTGTAGCAGCTAAAATTTGCACCCTGTATGTTCTGGATAAATCGGCTTGCAGAACATTAAAGGTGGATGACCTTCACCTGGTTAAAGGGGTCAAAAGGTCACATTGTTTCTGAACAGTGTTACTTTCATCATTTCTTTGCACTACCATGACATTTTTTGCTGTAGCTATGTCAAATTCATGAGGTGTCTTCACTGGATAATCAAGTTGGAGGACATGGAAGATACACGGCCTTCACCTACTTTAAATACCTTCTAATAATAGTTTCATGTAGCAACATTATCAACCAAACTGTTCAGTCAACTGCAACATAACATCGAATTTTAGTGACCGCATCATCTCAGACTTCACATTCTGAATGCCGAACGCTGTCCTGTTTCACACCTTCCATATAACCTGCCAGGTCCTAGATGAAATTGGACAATTACCTCGGTCTTCCTTTTCACTTGTGAAACCTCTCTCAAGCCCGGAAGTATTAAACACCTTGTGTTACATACAGACATACATTACAATAACCCTTTAAATGCTGTCATTCCTCGTCTTATGCGCATACGGCCGAGAGTACTTTTGCATTTCGTTCTATGTTGTTATTTTCAAACTCTGCGATTCCATCCCTGTTTTCCGCATCACACAAATCATAATGGCCCTAATCATTCAGCTCCTCTGTGCGAACAATAGGCTTCTGTATTCGGGCTGAGTTTGGATGCATGAGACGGAGAAGCTGAGATAGTGTTGCTTTATCTTGGCGCTGGAGCGAATTTTAATATGACCTTCGCTTTTCCGAAATATCTTGTGCCTCATGGCCCTTCCCTTTGTCTCGGACCTCTGAAAACTTTGCGTCTGCCTCTTGCTCAGCAATGACGCATGTGTAAAAGTTTAACAAGTTAGTAGTTTGTATGATGTGCATCACAAAAACACAACTTAAGGGGAGAGTTGAATATGGTAATTACCTCCTGTTAGTTCTTGGGGCCCCTCCATGTCCGTTACACAGTATAAAATAAAACTCAATCCTATTTAGAATGCTTTTCCCCTTTTCTGCATATAGATGGAAAGTACTGTGTCTTATTTGGCTGCTAGTAACGTGTGGTAAAATTAAGCCCTGTTTAGGAATAATTGTTTCCTTTGTACGAGTTACTCTGATCTACTGGGATCTAGAAATCTGGAGTTGTTCAACTCCCTTGTGGAGTTAGAAATGAGCGTGGGAGGAAAAGTTGAAATGTGAAAGGGAAAATTCTGGAAGAGGCATTCGTCACGAGAGCCTATTAATTCACTGTAAACGGAAAGGAGGTAGAGATGACTTCATAGTTATTTCCACTGCCAGTTATGAAATTTCTGTGAGCAGAGCATGACCATGCTGTAATCATTCACTTATAATCCGATAAGAATCGTCCAGCAGACTGCCGTGAACGCCGTTAGTCTTATCAGAGGTAAGGGTGAGAACTTAAATATTTATGACAAAGACTTGAGAAAACGTTTGGGGCAATGTATAGTTGGTACTCGCAGGAGCCGGTGAAGTTAATCACTTTTTTTAATGCGATGAGAGAGGAAATGAAGGAGGAAAAAGCTGAGCCTCGATGAGAAATAATGATTTCTGAGAAGTTTGAAAACATGAGGTAATTCTGACCAAGGAAGTGGTTTTAGCCAGAGGTGCAATTTTATCTTTGCCTGGGCTGCATTTGCATGGTCTTTTTTGCTTCGGAAAGTTCCTCACACCATGAAAATGACCCGGAAGGATTTATGTGGCAGCCATGATGCGTGCTGTTCAAATTCTCTAAATGTTAAAGGAGCTGTGTCACGATCACTGGGCATGCTCAGAATTTATCTCCGAAAAAAGTGAATTGTTGGGAAAATATTAATCAATGTCTCCAAATATATTAACCTCATTTAATCAAGTGAATTCAAATGTATGAACAATCACCGGTCAACTAAAGCATGATGGTATTATTTAGTCATTATATTGATCGCATGTATTGATTCATTATACTTAATATTTGAAATACTGTATTAATCATATGGTTAAATCGTTGTGTTAATCATAGATTTGTATTGAGAAACAAAAACTAAATGCTGCGAACTAAATCGGTGCACCCAAGAGAATGTATACACACAATACATATGCCCTACCCATGGGAAAGGAGGCCCACCATGTAAATCCTGACCATGCCCAAAGCAACTGACATGTCCTGCAAAACCTTAGATGTGGTCATAAAAAGTTAACTATTGTTTTCACAGCCAGCTCACTAAGAATTGGAGACCTGGAGCTGGTTCAAGCGTGTAATGGAGGCCTTATCTGGAAATGCAGAACAACTAAAGTAAGGTAGTGCAGAGGTGAAATGGGGTTGAGACCCCTGGTGAGAACAAATAAAGATGAGATCTGGGTTTGAGACCTTGAGGAATATGGAAAGAGGAAAAGGCTGCAGGGCCCTTATGGGTTGAGCAATGCCCTGTCAGGTAAAGTTCTAGATTATCTTTAGATTGAGGAAGGGTGCTGATGGAAACTGGACACGGCTGGAGAAGATTGACAGAAGAATAAGGGGCATTGAGGGACCTCAAAGAAAAACAAGAGGGAGATGAGCTATAAAGATGGGGCCTTGGAAGGGGCTCGGGGCACTCAACCCTTGATTGTCCTCTGATCCTGCTCGACCAGAGCCCCTGGTTGGCGGACATGGAATGACCCCATTCTGTTTTTTATTTACTGTTTACTCAGCATCACAAATCTTTTGGAATTTGGGTTGTGTGTTAATCTGTGTTTATATGTTTATATATTTGCCTATTTACATTTCTATAGATTTCTTGATATATTTTTTATTATATTTTCGCGCACACACGCGTACATGTACATTTCCTTTTTTAAATTCAAGCGTCTACTTTTTTAATGTAATTATTTATTTATTACCCCTCAGCCCTCGAGGCTGACGGGGTATTGCTATCCTTCGTGCGGTTGGGCGGGCCGGCGGGCGTCTCCAAAAACTTCGACATCGGGCTGAGGGGTATTCCGTGCATTGCACGCCTATTTTTTAATTTTTGAACGGGCAGTGTGTTTGTGTGTCCGAAAGACTGGTTCGTCTGTACAACCATTTCCTGTCATGAAGTAGTTATGCTTACACATTCCCTGTGATCCCAAGATGTATTTATTGATTTTGCTTTCAGCTGTGTGTGCAGTAACTCTGAGATCTAATACTGTCCATTTCTATTTTTAAGGCCTGTCAGCGTTCCATTTGACGATGAGGAAAACTGAATGATTATACGCGCTGATCCACGATTGACACCATCTCCTTATCCAGCGGTACATCGACTTGAGCTTTTGGGATGCAAGTGTCAAACTCTACAATACAAAATGACTCAAGATTCCAGCGTTATGTCTCTGGAGGACAGATTAACGGAAATTCTAACATGTACAGTGGTCCGACCTACCCAGTCCAGCACTCTAACTACCATAACTCAGGTTATATATCACAATGTGGTCAAATCGTTAATGGGAAGTATTTTCCTGGCAAAGCTCTGGGCTTGAACACTGGACAAATCTGTGATAATGTTGCCTCACAGAGGAATGACTGTGCGCCATGTGAACCTGTGACTCAAGTGCCATTAAGAAATCTAAATTTGATCAATGGAAATGACGGCCATTTTGTCCCATCGGGAACAAATGCTCTGCAATCCTGTTTTGCAGCACAACCAAACCCATGGAACGCCAATGCTCCTCAAACTGCGCCAGCGAATGGATCAAGTCTGCAGGCGAATCGTATGGCGGCGGGATGTCCTCCCTATTCTCTGGAGGCGCTCTCCAGATTTGGTGGTGGAGCTTCTGCCGCTGGCGTCCAAGGTCAGAGAGAACTGACGACCTCCCAACAAACGCAGAGAATCGCAAACTTCTCAAACGGGGAGAGTACAAGCCCCTCTGTGAACTTTTACGGTACATTAGCTAGAAATGCATATCCTCCTGCCAGCCAGAATGGCTCTCATTCGGCTAGCTCGTGTGAAAATGTAATTGACGTCAAAGAGACGCAGCGGAACCCACTGTCCATGATGGCAGAAAGGATGGGTGAACTCCGGCCCAGAAACTATACCAACTACATCGGTAATCTGCTGAACAGTGGTGCTACCGGGAACAAAAGCGCCAGCGGTCTTGGTGCGTCAAGAAGTGGGCCCGGAAATTCCTTGCCTGTTCGAAGTGTAACTCAGGTGCGGCCGTCCTTCCACTCTCAGAACAGCCGTCCTGATGGTAACCTGTCTGTAAATTCCCCGTGGACGGCGCAACAGAGCTTCCAGTATCCTACAGGAGTACAGCAGCACCACCAAAGTGCAACGAACAAGTTGAGGACACTTTTACAGGGGGCTGACTATCAGACTCAGAACTCTAATGGAACAACCCAGCCTTCCCTTTTCCCTGATGCCAAAAGAGATGTCGGTGTTGCAGCAAGGCCTGTTGGACCTTCTCAAATGCCAAAACCAGCACCAAACCAAATTCCATGGACAGTTGCTGCAAGCCAAAATGCATATAGTTGCGCATCAACCCTCCAGAATCCACCACAGCCTCCGCAGCGACGCTTGTCAGATCAGCCAATTAGTGACCCCCCACCTTATCCCAAAACGCAAAGATATTTTGTCACTGTGACACAGGACAGGCCAGGTACAGGTTTTACCGCAAAAAATGTGATCTACATGAATGATCACCATGCCTCTGCCTTCAGCAAAGAGCTACAATTGACTTCCAAGGAAAAGACTGCAAGTTTGGACTCTGGAATTACAAATGGAGAGATCTCTGGCAGCAGAGATCCCAAGCAGGGCGAAACCCAGCTTCCAGCTGCTATCACACGAGCAGAGTCTGGTTTTAACATGCACAAACCAACCAATCCACTGAAGTGTGCTGGGTCATCTGGCCAAAGAGCAGTGGCAGTTGTCCCACCTATATCTCAGCAGTCCTCAAATTTGGAAGATGAGGAGAGTGGTATCATCAATGCCAACGAGGGGTTGCCATTTCAAATAAAGAATGTATGGTCCCTAACTAAAGACAAATGTGCAACTCAACAAAAACTAGATGACTTGTTTCCCGAGTCTGCGGCTTCTGATGCTGAAGCAGGTGAAAATTCAAAATGCAATGTCGTAACGATATCTGCTCCTCCAGGACTCACCATTTCATCCTCTCCTTCAGAAGAGGTGGTAGATTCTCATCAAAAGACTTCACAACCCTCAAATTCAATAAGCTCCTCGACATGTAGTACACGTGCTTTGCCTGTTTCAGACAAAGATATTAAAACTGCTAACGTCTCTGACCTTCAACCAACGCTGACTGAAGTTGCCCAGCTGTCTGATGAAATTTCTCATGTTAGTTCAAATGCTAATGATTCTGGAACCCTGCCTAGTTCAGACGCTGCTGATGATTCTGGAACCCTGCCTAGTTCAGATGCTGCTGATGATTCTGGAACCCTGCCTAGTTCAGATGCTGCTGATGATTCTGGAACCCCGCCTAGTCCGGATGCTTTTGGAAAGAGTGATAAAGTTGAATCCGAGAAAGAGGCTTTGGATTTCACTTCAGTCCCTGTGTTTAGGTGGACGATTGAAAAGCTCCGTAAACTGATTTCAGTATATGAGTGGAAACAAAATTTCCATCCTGTGGATTTCGACATTGAAAAGCTGCATAGCATTTATGGGAGCTGTATTGACCCAGGCATTCCAGACATTTTCAAATCTGATCTCTATCTGTCCATAATGAGTGAGGCATCTTGTTTATCACCTCCTGAAGAACATGATGCGATTTTTTCCCAAATTAGGAGAAAATACCTGAAACAAGTGATGGCTACTTGTCATATTCTAAAACACAATGCAAGTTACTCTGAGAATGCAGTCTACAAGTCTTCCTGGTTGAACCTCAATGAACAGCTTGATGACATCGACAAAGAGTATGGATTTCCCTTAAGTCTAAGGTTTAATCAGCATATACTTGAGGACGAGCACCAAGACCAGAATGAGTCTGGAAGTGGTAACTTAGCTGAAGTTCCTAACTACCAAGAGACGGTGGAAAGTTCAGGGCCACTGGGACTGACTGAGGTAAAAATTCCTGCATCCTCTGAAGGCATCTGTCCTTCCAACGATCATGTTATCTCCTCCCAGATCAAAATGTCAACATCTGAGAAAGTGATTACATCTGAGAAAGTGAATGCATCTGAAGGCACCCTAGCTAAAGTACCCATCCTGCAAGCGGCTGAGAAAAGGGCCCCACCAGCTATACCAATTCAAACTGATTTGCCAGCATCTGAAGATGTTGTGGACAACTTGACAGAACCACTGTCCTCGGCACAAACAGCTTTTCCAGCATCTGAGGATGTTGTTGGCAAACTCACAGAGCCACTGTCTTCAGCACAAACCACTTTGCCAGCATCTAAGGATATTGTCGACAGGCTGACGGATCCAATGTCTTCAGCACAAACCGCTTTGCCAGCATCTGAGGTTGTTGTCGACAGCCTGACAGGTCCACTGTTATCAACACGTACTGATTTGCCCACATCTGAAGATGTTGACGAATTGACAGATCCACTGTCCTCTGTACAAACAGCTTTTCCAGCATCTGAAGATGTTGCTGACAAATTGACCGAGCCACTGTCTTCAGCACAAACCGCTTTTCCAGCATCTAAGGATGCCGTCGATAGGCAGATAGATCCAGTGTCTTCGGCACAGACTGATTTTCCAGCATCTGAGGACATTGTCGACAACTTAACAGATCCACTTTCTCCAGTCGAGCTCAGTGTGCTCTCAGGAGAAGCAGCAATTAGTTTTTTTAATGAGATCATGAATGAGGCGAAGGACAATCAGATTCAGGCACCAAAACCAGGCAGTGAGAATGATGGGAACCAAATGGACATCGAGTTGCCTGAGCAGCCAGTGAAAGGGAAGGAAACGAGTCCAATGGAGACGTACTGCTGTCTTGCACGTTGGCTTTGTGTCATGAGTGGTTACAGAGAGAGATCGGTCTGCTCGTGTCAGAAGAAGGAAGAATCTAATCTGGAGAAAGTGAAGCGGAGTGCAAGTATAAACACCACTGACATGCTACCAGCTACAAGGCCCGTGGCAGAAGACCCCACAGATAATATTGGGAATGCCCGTTCAGCACACAATACTGGAGGTCCCGCCCAGCCAGGGGGAAATGTGAGGGGGGTGAACGATGCATCAGTGTTGCCTCAGCACCAAACAGTGCGTCACCCTGAGCAGAGTTCAATGCATGCGTCCAAAGGAACAAACTTAGGCATTCATTCAGAAGCAGAGACCAGACTGAAAACCCCCTCGGACCACTCTGGGAGGGGTAAGCAAGCTAATCCTGAAAATTTTCCAAAGGCTGTCTCCAATGGTTCAAAGGTCTTGGGAGCGGAAACCAAGCATGTCAATTCATCTTGCAGCGAGGTCCGCAAAATGTCGTCTGAGAAGTCTGTGCCATTAGGGTTTCGGCGCAGTTCGAAAGATCTGCCACGCACAAAGATTGAAGGTCGTGATATTGACTGCAAGTTGAGAAGAACTGAGAGTGCTTCAATCGGGTGCGATGTAGTGGTTGCTAAGGATGGAACACTGAGCAAAGCCGTTGGATCAACAGATGTTAAGGATGTTAGGAGGATGCCTGTTCTCAAACCTCTTGCACTTACTAAGAACCACAACCAAAAGGATGTAAATCTCCCTGAGAAGGATATGATGCGCAGAAAACAAAAACGAGGAATCTCAAATCCCAGCTCTTCTGCTGATGATCAAGACGACCCAGCCAGTGACCTCGAAAAAAATTCCAAGAAGAAGAAACCTTGCATTGAGGCTGCCTCTGAAATTAAAATGCCTGCATTGAAAAGAGAAAGAACATTGCATCACGATCACAAGGCTGTTGAAGATCAGGAAGAATCCTGGAGACGAAAAGTTCGTAAAGCAGTTAAACATGAAAGCTCAAGTAATGTTCTAGGCAGCACCAATGGAAATAAAAAAATCCTGCAAATGGGAAAAGTGCTGAAAGTAATAAATAAAGAGGCAGCTGGTAGTGTCAGGCTTGTGTTGTATGGATCCTCACCACAGAAGAGAAATGGAACATTGCATTCACACAAACGAAAAAACGGCAAGCCAGTGAAACTAAAGTCAGATGTTCGCACTCCCCTGCCTGCAGTGATGGGCTTTGATGGTCCTTCTGAGGAGACTAAGGCTTTTGAATATTCCCCCGGCAAAAGTGTCGCAAAGCAGCAAGTCTTTGATCGGTGGAAGAGCAGCTTGGTGCCGGAAAAATATAACCGTCAGTCCAAGCATCGAAGTTCTACGCGGAACACCACAAGTAGAGCACGAGTCGCGCAAATTACTCCAACTGAGCTTCCAAAGCGCCTAACGTCTCCTAAGAGCCAGACTATTGCTGATTCATCGAAACTAAAGGTTCCACCCCTTAAACTCAAAGCAATGATTCTGTCCGGGAACAAATTTAATCGCGCAGACAAGGAATTCTCCCATCAGACTTCTGTCAACTTTCCATCCAAAAACGCCTCGAAGAGAGTCACCGTTGAAGAACAGCGACGCAGTTTGACCGCTGGGCCATTAGTCAAACTGAACAAGCTTGTACTAGAGAAAAGGAAACGCCTGCAAGCAGCCCACAGGCCGTACACTCGACATGAAGCTCAAGTTAAGAGTAAATATGAACTTGGAAACCCAGCAGTAGTTCCGCTACAAAAAGATGGCATGTTGCAATTTAAGCTACTTCCTGAGTCCTTCAACTTCAAGGACAGTCGAGACGACAGGGAGTCTGTGAAACCCAAAGACTTGACAAGTAAGGCTACCTTCATTGTTGCATTGGCACATTGTTTCTCATTCTGATATTTGTAATTGAAAGGTCCTGTGTCATCTTATCAGGTGCATTGCCTCTTGACCCTATTCAAAATCTGTCCTTTGTGACATCACAATGGAGATGGGCCACCTAGATTATCAGAGGGACTGATTAACTGATTGGGCTAAATTCATCAGTCCTTGCCTCTGGGTGGTCTGTCTCCCTTGTGATGTCACAAAGGAACAGATTCTGTAATTGCTCGTGATGGCTATCTGATTGTGCACCGATGGCGTTATAGGGGTTCTTTCTGCTGTCCTATGACATGCTACTCATACGGCACTAATTTTCTCTCAGAGACAAAAATTGCAGTTGGAGGCCAGAAAGAAGAGAACCTGAAGACAAAGTCGTGGAAACTTGAAGGTAATTTGAAGCATTTGAATAGCTGGCTTGTAGAATTTGGGGGGTGGGGAACTGATTTGTGAAGCTGTATGGCATTATTTCCATTTTCAGACGCTTGCTAGCCTGGTTGCAAGCTTGTTCTGCTTGTATAATCAAATTTGACTTTTGCATCCACGTATTGTCTCGGGCAGAAGCCTATGAATGACATCCAAATGATCCATGGGGGTTATGTACTCTCAGGGGTTTATTTCACCCCTGTTTACTTCACGATGCTGAACGTTCTGTTTGTATTGCATTTTATTTAACCTTTATTTTACTAGGGATTGTTGAGATAAAAAATCTGTTTTATAGAGGAGTCCTAGCCAAGAGAGAGCAACAGTCGTGATGACGAGCCAAAACTAGGGACAAACATGATGTGTCCATCAGTGTTGATTTCTGAATGTTTCATCGGTAATGTTTGGTCCAATTCCTCCCCCAAAGAATTTCAAAATGGCGGAGGCCTCTCGTTCGTAATGAAATGTGAAGCTTATGGAGGCATTGCAAGTTGATCTTTGTTCTGCCCCTCATCCTAGGTTCCTGGTCGAAGAGTTCGAAGAGCCGTGACCTGACTCGTCCTGAAGGAAAGACTGCTGCTGGTTCAACTCAGTCAGATACCGTCTTTCAGGAGTATAAGAAGAAGCACATGGCAAAGGGCAAGAAGTAGTTTTCATCGGAATGCATTTTGAGTCCTTCATTACGTTTAGATGTTTCCTGTGGAAACTGGCCGTTAATGTGTTTAATCCGGACCTCAGGTCTTCACTGTGGGATTGGAGTTCAATCATTTTTTGCCACTAAAAGTTGAAATACTTTTCATCAATACATTGGGCCCTCCACTTGAGCGCGCTCTCTCACTGGTATAGTGTGAATTTCACCTTTGGGGACATTGAGAAACTTTGACCTCTGACCTGCTGGGATCAATTTCTTGATTTTTGTTGAGTACGTGGGACAGGGAGGCGAGTCCCGAGTTCTGAATTCCCCCAGCTGCCATCTTGGATGGATTCTCAGCCCGTGGGATGTGCTCTGAGCTGACCTCGCATGCAAACCGGCTTCAATTCGAAAGGTTGGCTCTGCGAAGACCCATCTTGAGCGGCGCAAAAATTCCACCAGAACATTCCCTGGAATTGAGAGACCTGAGCAATATTTGAGTCTGTTTTGTGTTGGGAATTCCCCTGGACTTCCTTTGAGATGTTTACATGTACAGAATGTGTGTGCAGGCTGGTGCAAATCCTGAGAAAAACTGTGCTTTACGGACTTGGGAAGGGCAAAGTTCCCACCGGTGCCAAAGGAGCCCTTTTTTATTTGTTAGCCATTGGCAGAAAACTGCTAATGCTAATGCTAATTCTAAAAAAAAAAAAAAAAGTGCCAACATTGTTACCTAGTTTTGCGCTTGTGACTGACAGCCATTCCTTACGTGAGGATGCATGCAATGCACTGAGTAAAACGGGATAAGAAGAGGTTATACAGGTGTAGAAACATTTGTTTTCCTCGACATCTCAGCTTGTGTTTTTGTTTTCCGTGTCTTGAATACAAAAACTGTCATGTGAAGGCTTTTTGTATAGTATTTTCTATTTTTTTTATTTTTTACAAAGAAATTGAAGTTGTGTCTTGCATTCTTCCCAGCTTTCCGCCACTGGTTTGCCTTTATTTTTTTACTGTACTCTGTTTGCAAATAAACACTGGTCTGGTACCCATTATTAAGGCTGGTGATAATATTTTGAGATGTACTCATGTTTGAATTTACCGCACTGTGTCCCAGATATGACCTGAACAGTCAACAGTGTGGTGGAGACTTATTATTCCTCATTTGTTTTTTGTGTGAACTGTAGGAGATTACAGCGGGTCGTTTTTGTGTTCTGCTTGAGACGGTGTGTTCAGTTTAATGGGTACAGACTGTCTCTTCTGATCGGCAGACGATACGGAGTTGTAGAGATGAAGCGTCCAGGTGAAGGTATGTACGCGTGTGCGTTTGACAAAGAAGGAAAGTAAATATCTGGGACTTGTGCTGCGGAAATGAAGGCGCTGAGCATCTCGTGGCTCAGTTTGAGACGCCTGTCATCAGCGTTTAGATAGATAATGAGGAACTGGAGTGTGTTTTACAAACACAACCCCTCCCCCACCTCTGTAAGAGGGTATTTAGGCCCTGGGATAGCGTTTCTGGGAGAGAAACTCTGAACTCATCGTGATTCAGGTGATGCGCTCCGTTCTTTATGATAACTTAACGGATATCCTTTAAGACTTTTTCATGCTCTGCGAAAGTGTCCCAGTTTTTTCCCAATCGTAAGATTGGCGCTGCGAGAAAATCTCTACCACAGGACTTCTCGTTTGGCTACGAGTCTCCACGGATCCGTCTCACACAGGGTGCTGTAACGGAGGACAGCAGGACAACCCGACCCCAGCCGTTAGAGGGATTCGGGAGGGACGCAGTCCTGGTGGGCGCTGGTCCACGAGTTCCTGGTTAGAGACCCACAAACTATGAAGTCTGCAGGGGCTGGACACTGCAGGGCTGAAAACGTAGGGATAAGGTTTGTATCTCAGTTTAAAAATGAATAAATCAATAAACAATAGTAAAAAAAAAAATACATTTTAAAAAACTTCAGCTGAGGAGTCCCAGAGTTTCGGTCAATCTGAAATAAGTGCAAGTAAGATTGAACCATAGTTTGTATTGGGGATTATATCGCGTTGGTTCAAGCGACTGATCAGGCATGCAAACTCCTCACCTTTCGGCGAAATTCGCCGTTTTGAGTTCGAAATGGGCCATGTACGTGAATCGCGCAGATCCGAGGAGAATTTTTTTTTTGGGAGGGGAGTTGGGGGGTTAGCGAGCGAGCAGAACAGTGGACCGCAGAAAACTACAGACCTACATTACACTCTTCTCGTGAGAGCAAATGACTGACGAGATGCTCTAATTGAAGCGGCAATTTACACCAATCAGGAATGAGCAAGGCGCTCCCTCCTTCATAATCTTTTCCAATGTTGCCAACCTGAAGCAATTTACCCACGAAAGAAATCAGCTCAAGGCCTCTAGCGTGGGAAATGGAACCTGCGGCAAGGTAAGGCATAAACGATACAGTTATACATTTCTTAAAGTGATAGCCTATGAACAGCTTCATAAATCAGACGTCAAGGTTGTCGTTAGATGGAACGTGGAACTTGCGCTGGTTTCGTTCGTGCCTACTGTGCTGTTCGTAATTCATTCTGCCATTAATAGGCTACACTGCTCTTTATAATCCTGTTTAATGCTCCATTCACTTCCCAACATTTTACTCTGACATTTCTTGATAACAAACCATTGAAACAGAACGTTGCCATGAGGGTAAATTACCTAATCTGTGAAAACGAATTTATTCCTCGATATTTGACCGCCTCGCATAACGTCATCCTGGCCTATCAAATGAACTGCACAGTAGGTCTACCGATGTGATGTTTGAGAAAGTTTTAGTTAGACGAGCAAGCCTGTCTCTTCAACAACTCTTTTAAGAGTAGCTTAAACCTAAATAGGTCGCAGGCCATCTCCCTTGCATTTATAATTTCGAGGGAGACTCGTTTTTGGTAACAGATGAGAGGCTAAGGCCTACCGTCTCAGTCACTTATTTTATAATTTGTCACGACTCTCCGCCATGTGGCGATGGGTGGTATTGCTTAGACCTCACCCTGATGAGTAAAGCACATCTCGTTTTCTTGAATTAAAATAATAAATTATCAATAGCTATAGCTTTTTGTGGTTATTTTAAAACAATTGTGCAAATGTTTTAACCAGTATGATCAATGAAATTAGAGAAGTATGGAACTTAGTTAAGTTTAATGTAGGTTGATAAAGGCATGAGAAAATGCATAAGGTGTGCCTATTAAAAAGTGACTTTCCATGTTACCGTTTACTGACATGTGCATAACTTTTTGACTTTTATTTAGGTGTTCATGGTAAAAAGGGCATGTGATATTTGTCCTGGCCAAAACAAAAAATGACGTGCATAACTTTTTGACTTTTATTTAGGTGTTCATGGTAAAAAGGGCATGTGATGTTTGTCCAGGCCAAAACAAAATAATGACATGTGCATAACTTGTTGATTTAGATTTAGGTGTTCATGGTAAAAAGAGCATGTGATCATTGTCCAGGCCAAAAAGAAAGAAAAAGGACCTGTGCATAAGTTATAGTTGTTTTGAATGGTCGTCTCAATAAAAAAGAGATGTATATGGTAAGTCATTTTGTACAGTATTCTATTCAAGATGCCTCTGGTGATGCACGTTTCCATAACGCAGACTATTAAATTTACGTTTTCGTTCGCGCCGTGTCTGTGCGCCCTTGTCACCTTTTTCACCCATGATCAGTTTGCATGCCTTTTGATGCATCTGACTGGTACCAGAAAGGGAATATGGCGGCATATTGACAACAGAGACGGCGTCATGGCTACACTAGCAATGGATAAATTGTTAGCTGGAAGTATCAGGATAATGGGGCAGCGGTGTTGGAATGATGATGAGGGTCCGGGACCAGGTAAAGGTAATGTGTGATAAATATGCAGAGATGGCGCTGCGGTCATGCTCTGAGAAAAAGGGCTTTCAGAGAGGGAGTTTCAGCCCGTCACTGCTGCAGACACTTGGGGGTAAAGGACAAATACAGAGAAGACTGAGAAATTACCAAGTTACAGGAAAAGGAGGCAGGATATGGGGATAATTGTAAAAGATACAGCTGCTTCCTCACACAACAGACCAATGCCAGACTCCTCCACCGCCACCACCAATCGCTGCTGCAGACGGAGCGGTAAGACCATAAGAACCGATATCTAATGATCCCCCTCAGAACAGGTCAGGCGGGCTAAAGGTGCCGCCCTGTGGTGTTGAAGGTGTAAAAAGGCAGCCCTTGGCACAGAGCGGACTGATGAGCTCAAGTGTGTGGAGCATCGTGGAGGTTGCGGTGAGACGGAAAATTGGACGAGAGATGTCACGCCTGAGGACTGCAGTGCGCCAAACTCGAGCGGTGACGCCCCGGTCCTGGTCCCGGAGTCCCTCCGCGGTCATGGCGGATTCACGGCTCCAGCGATTATGTAAATTAGGACTGTTATGAGCCAATGGAGTTTGGCCTGACTGAATATTTTTGCAGTCATTCTGATGGATTTGTGTTAGCTTTAGCCTAATGATGCTTTCCTTGAACGGCAGCTCTTCAGACTTCATATTGAGTGTTTATCAGAACGGATTTCAGACTGGGGAACAAAATTGAACTTAAGACATTGTAAGGCAGAAGGCACTTTTCAATAGACAGTATTGTCTTTCATTCTCACAAACTGATTCCTCAAACTCTTGCTGTAATTACTCTGCCGCAGCGAGCTGTTGGGGTATCTGATAATCTGACTGTGATTATGTTAATGTGGATCTGAAACACATTCCACCATTTGCTGGGTGACTTGGGGTTAGTATGCGTGAGAACCTCCTCCTCAGTCACTCCAAACGTCTCCTCCTGACCCCCTTAACTCCCTTCTCTCTCAGAATGGGTCACGATAAGGTTACTCATGGCACATGATGTAAGTTCTGATACAGTCATTTTTTGGTGTCGTTTTGACTGTCTCAGTGTGACTGGTGCGAAGGTCTCATTTCCACAGCAGTTTTCCTGGGTTTTAATACACCTCTGAAGAGCTGGGATAAAACTGGCGCAGTGTGGAGACCTGCCCCCACGAGAACCACGTGACCTGAGTCTAAAATCAGCTCCCTCCTCCTGTGGGCCCGGGACCTGAGACAAACTCTTAACTGCTCATTTATGGCTCTCTGGCTAGATAATCAAATGCCCCGTTTGTGCACTTAAAGTGGGGAAACAAACTTCTCTGATTCCACTCTTTTGGAGACCCTTAAGGTGGTGTTGAGGGGGCATTTTATTTTCTTTTCAAGCTTCTAACAGGGATGGGCCTGGACGTCTGGCAGACATTCAGGCTAAGCCTCTCCGGTTAGAGAGCACCTACCGTGAGCTGAATTCTGATGACAGCCTTAAGGCCATGTTACGAGTGAAATACGATTATAAACACATTCTTGGAGAGCCAGTTAGAAATTACATCTGTATGCTTAAACGGAAACACTTAACTGGAGGACAAGGCCGGCCAGCTTCTTGCTACACAGCTCAGAGTTATCCGAGCAGACAGCAATTCACAAAATTAACTCTCCTCCCGGACAGCTCTGGTCTGATCCTAAATTAATTAATGACAGGTTCTTTAATTTCTACAGGCAGCTTGATGCATCCAACTACAAGGCCACTGATTTGGACATCTCCAACATCCTAAACGAGCTTGACATTCCATCCCTTGATGTCGAGGCTAGACGGGAACTAGATTCTGATTTTACACTTCATGAAATAAAAAACCAAATTCATTCCTTCCCCAGTAATAAAGCTTGTGGCGCAGATGGCTTTGGTACAGACGTCTATAAAGGACACATCGACACAGTTGCTCCGTTGCTCTTGCGTAGAGTTAATTGCTCTATGAAAAACAAAGATTTCTCGAATACTTTATACGATGTGCACTTATGCTTATTGTTGAAAAAGGACAGGGGCGACACCAATCCGGCCTCCTACTGGCCCCGAAGTCTCCTTAATTCGGATCAGAAAATAGTTGCAAAAGTTCTATCCTACCGTTTGAATAAATATATTGGTACCGTAATTCACCCTGATCGATCAGGGTTCATTCCTGAGAGATACTGATTTTCTAATACTCGTCGCTTGTTCAGTATGATGTGTGCGTCAAACCCTCCTCACGCCTCGGTTATTTGCTTGGATGCCCAACAGGCTTATGACCAGATAGAATAATGTTTTAGTTCGCAGCCCTTGAAAAATTTGGTTTTGGTGACAGACTTGTGTCTGATTAGAATGCTTTATGCCTCCCTCAAATCCTCTGTGTTAACTTTGACAGATCTCCCCCACTCTGTCGATATCACGGCACACGGCGGGGCTGCTGCTTGTCCATATCACTTTTCGCTCTGGCCTTGGAGTTACTTGCCATTGCTATTGGAGCCAATCGGCATATCGCTGATTTAGTGTGCAGGGCATCAGAATGCACTATAGGGCCATACGCTGACCATGTGATCTTGGCCTTGGCAAGAGGACATCTCTCTCCCCTCTTCTCAATCTTAATAAAGACTTCGGTCGGCTTTCCGGATCTACTATTTACTGGGGCAAAAGCATGTTCATGCCTCTTGGCGATGGCTTCGATGCTTACTTTTTAGATAATTTGCCATTTAAAGTTGTCACAGATCATTTTGTTAACTTGGGAGTCACTATTCCTAGAAATCCAAAATATTTGTACAAATGGAAATACCTAAATCAAATGAATAGGCTTAAAAGTTTAATAGATAAATGGAGACTTCTCTCCATGATTGGCAGAGTTAATGTGGTTGAAATAATTGTGCTTCCCAAATTTATGTATTTATTTCAAAATATTCCAATTTTTCTCACCTTTTTTTAAAAACATTTGGTTCTAATTTTAACATCTTTCATTTGGGCTAATAAGACTCCCCTCATATCAAAATCACACCAGAGCGTGTTCACAGTGCTGGTCATCATATGTGTAACACCTGGAGAGAAAAACAAATCTTTCAATTTTCCAAAAACTTTGATTTTTTTTGAAGAACATAACCTATGTAACTGTGAACAAGAGGTGTGGAATCTTTTCACTGGAACTATCAATTTAGGCTTCATGTTAATTGAAAATAGGGTTAAAATGGATATTTCTGCCACATAAGTTATCATTGAACCACAAAGCCAGATGTTCGCAAAGAGGAAGGAGACCAACTTTTTAAGTTAGTTTTGGGTATGGGCAATTCTATAGGAGATAATCAAATTAAGGGGTTTTCTCAATATTGTATAGTCAGCATTGACAACTCCATAATTTTGTCATTTGCAAGCAGCTGCATCATTTCGTTTTATGTTCCAACTAACTACTGTTCAGAAAAAAGAAGAAACTTCATTCAGGTTACTGCAACTTAGTAGTGCTAAAGCCTCATGGAAAACTTTTTTCCAGGAAGTCTACCTTAAAGCAGGCAAAATTGGATTAAATATGTGTGGTGGACAGACATTGTGGGGCAGTTTCAGCAGTAAAATCCACAACAAACAAGAAATATTATTGTATGCAATGGATATTTTATTCTGAAGAACAACAACTTGGAACTCTGTGCATACATCTGGCACCCTTCAACATGACTATATGGCCTCCGGTTCATAGACAGTTACGAGATCACATTGTTTTGAATAAACAATGAGATACAAATGAACATATTAACAGCAAACAAAATCCCACATTGGGAATTTGTCATTTTTCAAATTTGTGCTTTTGTTCTGAACTCATGTAGTAGCTTGCTGTTGGAATTGCGTTTCGTTTTGGTGGAAATGGTGAACAGGAGCTTTTAGCAAAGTTTCCTCCAGACAGCCAAGTGGGTATATAACCAAGTGACTGTATAACAGTACAGCTACAATCATATGCATGCAAGGCGAAAGAATAGGAGCAAAACACTAAAATTTCAACTTTCCACTCATTGAAATCCTGCTGTAAACATTGCTATGATACTTCAATGGCTTCCTCCTCCCGTTGGGGGTCAGATTCGGGATCAAACAAGTACGGTCTCACAGCAAAACATGCCACGGAGACCTGTCCTGAAATATCTGCCATCTTGGTTTCCTGGATTTTTCGGTCTGCACCCTCCCCCGGAATCAAAGTGACCAAACAACCAATCAGAGCAGCGCCTCATTGTCATAGCCTCCCCGCCCCCTCAAAACAGCTCGTGTTTCAGGCCGGCACAGACAGGGTGAGAGAAGAGGTCTCACTAGGCCTGGATGTGTGTGGGTTTTTTTTGTAATTGAATTCTTAACATTATTTTAGACCCATTGGACATATTTTAAACGACTAAGTACAGCATAGTAGGGGACCTTTAAAATAAAAACGACAACTCTGCCAACTTCAATGACCAAATTAACTCCGAACAGGTGAAAAGGCTCAAGTGGATCAAAGTACATCTTAGCACATTACAGAGCATTGTTCAAACGACTATTGTGATGGACTGACATTGCAGGACAGTCCTACTTTGTCACAAATTGAAATCCAATCCCGATTGAACATCTGAGAAAAATTATGATGCCAGTTAGTACTAGTACTAGTTGTAGCAAATGGTCTTATTAAACTAAGAACCTTAATTATGTCTTCTTGAAATGCAATAAAAATTGTTGAAAGAATTGGCGTCAGAATTTCATCAATCACAGCTGTTATATGGACATCAACACATTTTTAAAAATTGCTAAACATGCCGCTGGGGTACTGCCCCAGCCAATTTATCATAAAAAATGAAATAAGTAAAAATGCTCAAATGTATTCATTTTTGCAATGATTGCACATGTAGATGGATTTTTGACGGACGGACATTGTGGGACCCTTGCATTCCCTGGATCTATCAATTCAATTGGCAGCTGATTGTTTGCAATTACATGGCATTTAAAAGTGCAGAATATCTGATTCTGATTCTTTGACACACTTGAGTTGATCAGTAGGGAATAGGTTGGATTATGAATCACTGCTGATCATCTGATGCAATCGAACCATGAATGAATATCCTAAAACTTCTTTTAACCATTAGGAATTCATATTAGTTCCAAGAGATATTGCATAATAAGGCATATGAGCACAAGTGAAAGTGTCCCACAGCATGTCTGTCCATCACATGTGTATCACTGGAAAGTAGAGTTCATTACGGATCCACTGGTATCCAAATTAAATCTATTTCTCACTTGTAGATAAGGTTTTTACACAGGTAAACTGATGCTCTTTTTCAAATGTTACATTTTTCTGCCAGAAAATGGTCATATTTTGGACAATAAATGGTTGCTGTAGGTACACAGAACTGCACTATACCTAGAATTGTCTTTCCTGCTTGAAGGTATTAGGTGTGAAATAAATTGACCCAAATCTGCCACAAGAAGTGGATTTTGACTTCGCTAAAGCTTCAAAAAGTTGTGAACTGGAATTGATGACCAGCATTGTGAACACGCTCGCCTACAGAGGCCGAGAGAGAGAGCTGAGGGACATCAGTCATTATTACTGGGCATGTAACGCCGGAGCCTGGACTTTCTGGAATGATCCCCCGGCCAATGTCGCTGAAGGAGTCATCCTCCGCACCAGATGGCCGGCCATCGAGTCAGTTACTAATGTTTGCTAATTTTACAGATATATTTAAGTGTTTTCATGTATGTTTAATTTGGATTGGAATTGATTTTAAGTGACTTACCTGGCTCATAAATTGATAAAACTTGATCTTTGTGATTTCTCTGAAAACAGTGCAATTC
Source organism: Gymnothorax reevesii (assembly GCA_029721435.1). Lineage (NCBI taxonomy): Eukaryota > Metazoa > Chordata > Actinopteri > Anguilliformes > Muraenidae > Gymnothorax > Gymnothorax reevesii. The sequence goes on along the minus strand of CM056593.1, from coordinate 27,152,606 downwards.
TTTCAGTTTATTTACAAGGTGGGAATTCCCCTTAAACCTGGTCTTGGGAGGATGCATATTTTCGCTTAATGTATAACGGAGTATTGTTCTCATTGACCTCTGTCTTAAAGTCAATCTCCTCCGTTCTGGCTGGCGGTGGTATCCGTTATAAATATCCTGAGAGAAGTCACAAACGCACTGGGTTCTCTCAGTCAAGTCTAAATGATAAATTGTAATGCTTCTGTTCAAGTTTGCTTTCTTAAATTAACAATTATATGAAAATGTATTCAGATAAATCATACAAGGTCATAAATGTCTTTTACTTTTGAAAGTACTTTTATAAAAATATCTTTCCAGCAGTGCCGGGGGGGACGCATGCAGATATCTTCGCCCCGTCGGCTGATTTCCTTCATTGGGTTAGTGGAGGGCTGACAATATTTCACCTGCTTACTTATTAACACATCATTGGGGACAGGACACCCCTGGCCATGGAGCAACTCAGCTGCCAACCGCCAAATTATTGTCTTGGACGAGATGGAGAGGGGTGTGTACATCTGTAAAAAGTGATTACGACTCTCTTCACTGGATTTGGATGCAAATGTACTGAGATTAAAACTGTAAGTCAGCACTTCAAGCTCATGTTCACTCTGATCTTGTGCAAGTTAGAAGGAGGAGGATGGTGTAACAGACCAGACAGATGGGACATTTAGGGGAAATGAAAGGAGCATCACTACTTATTTTAATTCCAAAGTGAGAAGAGAAAGTTTGTATCCTGTCAGCTGGGTGGAGACTCGGGCTGGACGGGCAGGAAGCGCCGTGTTCCTGTGGCTGGGCCGCTGCCGACAGGAAATGCAGGCAGACTTGAAAAGTTGTTGATTGACAGTGTGGGGGTCGTCTGGCTGTGCTGTTGATCGGCTGTGTGGGGGATGTGCACCCCGGGCTGCTGATGCACTTAAAGTGTGCACGTGACGGAGGGGCAATGTGCACGTGACGGAGGGGCAATGTGCACGAGACGGAGGGGCAGTGTGCACGTGACGGAGGGGTCGAATAGCTCCTGACAAATTACAACTAGCTGGTTTGAATGTTATCAAAAAAAATTAGAAAAATAAAAAAGATCAGTGTGTGTGTGTCTTTGTTTGAGTGTGCGCGTACATTTGTCTGTGTGTGTGTGTGTGTGTGTGTATGTATGCATGCATTTGAGTGTGTGTGTATGAGTGTGTGCATGTGTGTGTGTGTTTTTGTTTTTATATCGTGGGGACCAAAATACCTCACAAAGATAGTAAAGTCTGAGAATCCATGTGTAGTGGGGACCTTTTCTGGGTCCCCATGGGTACAAATCTTAATTCTGGGCTTAGGACTCGGTTTGGGTGTAGGGTTGCTATTGGAATTATGGTTTGGTTTAGGTCGAGTCTTAAAGTTAGCTCTTAAAATTAGGCTCTGCATTAAGGTAAAACCATAAATTAAGGTGAAAGGTTTGGCTGTTTTGGGGAGTGTGTGGGTTAGGATTTGGGATAGCTTTAAGATTGAGGTTTGGGTTTGGGTTAAGGATTGGTTTTAGGGGGATGCTAATAGCATTTTGTAGCAAAAATAATTTTTCTGTCGACGCAGGAATAGAAAAACAAATGAACGTGTGTGTGTGTGTGTGTGTGTGTGTGTGTGTGTGTGTGTGTGTGTGTTCTTGTACCTGCTACAAAGTGACAACCAAATAATGTTTTTTTTCCTCCAGAGTGGAGACATTTTTGGGAATTGAGAACATTTTGGCTGGTACTCGCGACTACAAAGGCTAAATGTGACTTATTAGTTAAGATGAGGTGTAGAATTAGGCAATAGGTTAAGGTTAGGGTAAGGGTTTGGGTTAGGCATACATTGCTTATTGTTAAGGCTGTAGAGACCTCAGTGTCCTCACAAAGACATAAGTACAAGGATGTGTGTGTGTGTGTGTGTGTGTGTGCGTGGCTGTATGTGCACGTACAAATGGAAATGTGTCATTTTTACCCAGTGATAGGCTGATGGTGTATTGATATACCCTGTGGCGTCTGGGCGGCGGCTCCATAATTTGTTCGGGCCGTATCTACAAAATTGTTCCCCCCAGTAGCTTCACATTTGATATGCAGGTTCTTCATGAGGGTTAGGTGTGCAAGGAAAGGGTCATTCGTGGATTTTGACCTTTGACCTAGGCACAGTGACCCGAGCCTTTCCATGGTTGTATGCCGAGATCAGGGCTGTGGCGTCCTCTCTGTGCTCAGCATCGGCGTTTTTTACTGTTAATGCTGTGTTTAAAAATTCTTTTAAACATCGAAGAGGGGAGGAGTTGCCGAAGTCAGAAGTGTAGTCCTCAGGAATTTGTCTGTTGGATTCCCCCTCATTTCCTGTCTGCGGTATCACGGCCGTCCCCACTGAGCACCAGGATCTTATCTTTGAGCCACTGGTTGCATGTTTTGAAATGGTTAGACCGTTTCTGAAGGAAAAGAGGCGAAGTCCTGGGCTGGTGAATAATACAGTGATATGCAAAAATTTGGGCACCCCTGGTTTAAATGTAAGTAAGTAAGTAAGTGAATTTTATTTATATAGCGCTTTTCACAGATAAGAATCATAAAGTGCTTTACAGGGCTATACACATAAAACACAAGAGAGTACAACACAAGACATAAAACAATAATAAATAATAAAAACAAAATAAATAAAACAAATAAATAAAACAAAATAATAAAACAAAATAAATAAATTAAAGTAAAATGAAAATCAGCCAATCAAGCCCTCGTCTAATTAAAAGCCTGTTTAAAAAGAAGAGTCTTTCGCTGCTTCTAAAAAGATTCAGCTGAATTTAAACATCATATTGACAAAGGCAGTGAGTTCCAGAGTCTGGGAGCTGCTGCCTGGTAGGATCAGTCCTCACGGGTCTTAAAGTGAGTCTGTGGAACCTGTACAAGCCTCTGACCTGATGACCTCAGACTACGGGAGGGAGTGTGGATCACGGACAGGTCTGAGATGTGAGAGGGGTCCTGCCCGCACAGAGCTCTAACGGTAAGGACAAGGATTTTAAAATGGATCCTCAAGTGGACAGGCAGCCAATGCAGGGATAGTTGAATAGGAGTGATGTGGTCCCTTCTCACACCTTTGTAAATTAAAGATTGTGAAGGCAGAGATGTCCTTTTGACTTAATCCTCCAACCATGTAGACATAAACTGTTCCCCGTTTCGCGCGCCCATGCGGTTCATCCCCCACCTCGTGTAAGTCTCAGATTCCAGCTATTATTCTTTTTGACAGAAGCTGTTTGCTTCATTCATTGGCTGCCGGCAAGCCCGTCGAGAGAGAGAGAGAGAGAGAGAGAGAGAAAGAGCGCGCGGGCGGGAAAGAGAGAGAGAGAGAGTTGAGCAAAAAAAACAATCCCCTCACTCAGCTGATCCTGAGCCTTAGTTCACTAACACACAGTAACACCTCACCAGCTCAGGATCAGAACAAAAATACACATCTAATTAGAATCAACAAAATTTCAGCTAAACTAAAACAGAATTATACATCTTATTGGGAATCACAAACCAAATCACGAAGTAAAATGAAATTTTATCTGGCCCAAAAAAGACAGCACACAGTGACAGACTACCTCACCACCGTCCAGGACAAAAAACTGCGGACCACCTTGACGAAGTACAGACTCAGTGAGCACAGGCTGGCTGTAGAGACCGGCAGGCACAAGAAACCACGGCTGCCAGAGGAACAGAGATTGTGCCAACAACGCACAAACAGCCAAACAGAAACAGAGGAACACTTTCTGACAGAATGTACTCAATTCGAACAAAATCGTAAAAAATTCTTCCCCAAAATTATCCAGAAATGTCCCAAATTCAAATATATAAGCAATACTGAAAAATCGCCCTTCTTTTTGGGGGAAAATGAAGACTGCTGCATCTTAGCAGCACAATTCGTCTCCCTCTGTCACAGTCTGAGGAACAGTGAGTGACCCCGTGCTGTGCACGCCCACGCCCACACACACACACACACACACACACAACGTACAAATGCGCAGAAACACACAAAACATACAAATGCGCACAAACACACACGCAATCTCCCCCTGCACTACTTACTAATTCTTCCCAACACCAACCTGTGGCTGCACACACACGGACACACAAACACCCACAAATGCATAAACACACATACACACACACACATCTGTTCTTGCTTCACACAAAAAAGTTCTATAATAATAATAATATTATTATTATTACTATAACTTTTTTAATGAGAATTATTCAGCATAAATATATATTATGAGTAATTGTTTTATGATTGCTTTGGCAACACAAATGTAAAACTTTGTCATGCCAATAAAGCATTTTGAATTTTAATTTGAGAGAGAGAGAGAGAGAGAGAGAGAACGACAGAATGAGAAGACTTTGGTCACTCCAAGTAACCATCCTTATTTTGCATCAATCTCTCGTCAACTAACTTTGAAAAACTTTCGACAATCCCACTCCGATCTTTAAAAGCGGCTTTTTTTCCGCACATATCGCTGCATGACTTTACCTGGAAATGTATCTTTCTTCCATTATTCTGCTCACTTCGCATGCACCGCAATTTCAAATGCGCTTAATTCATTACCCTGCTGCTCTAACTGACATCTCGCTGCAAGACTTTACCGGTTTGTAACTATATCTGTCTTTCCTTTTTCTGTTCACACGCAGCGCTATTTCAGCATGCTGTCACCCTCGCATTATTTTCCCGTTTTAATACCTCCACAAATCTCACTTCTTGCTTCCCTTTTTTCGCTTTACAACACCACTTTACAAACACGTCGCGAAAACCTTTTAAACGCTCTCCTAATTTTAACTCTCTTTCGTTTCCCCCACGACCAAACAAACGCTTGCAATAAAGTTTAACCCCTTTTATCACTTTTACTTTCCCCACTCAAATAATACACGTTCAAAAGCGCAAAGCAATAATAATAATCATAATAATACAATCAAATGGAGGCTTTTTAATATAACCCCCCGCCCTCCAAAAAAATGCAAAAAAAAAAAAAACAAGTGGTGCCAGGCACAAGAAACCCCGCCCCTTGCACATACTTTCACCTACTTGGACGAAATTCGATAGGGATCTATTCTGGGTCAGTGGAAATCCCTTTACCGAATTTGGGGTGAATCTGGTCATTAGTTTTGCCGCTAGAGTGATAACAAACAAAAACACAAACACAGAAACAACCGGAACCGAAAACAATCCTCCTTCCCTCACCTCTTGGGTGGGCCGGGTGATAAATAAAATCACAACCCCACCAAAGCAAGGAAAAGGGAGGGGGGGTGATGGCGCAGAGCTGGCCTGGCTGGCAGGGGGGGGGGGGTCGGGAATGAACTATAATAACCTCATTAAAAATGAACTCACATAACCTCTCTACCTAATCAAAAAGCAATCAATAATTTTTTGGGTGGAATTTTTCCTTTATTTGATAGTTATACAGTGTACAGAGACCGAAGGGCTGGGGCGGACATGCAGCAGATGACCTGAGCCGGATTCGAACCCAGGTCGCAGCGGGAAGGACTCAGCCTTTATGGTACGGGTCTCAATCCACAAACACTTATAATCAGCTGCTCTCCATTCAGACAGTTTAACTCCCCATGAATGTAATAATCTGTTAAATATGTTTTTCCCCTATCTGTGAGGCACACACTAGTCGATCTGACAAATCTTCCTGGTTGTTTCTGAGCTCATCTATATGACCCCTGGCACCCCACTTTACTGCCGGAAAAACTCCCCTAAACGTAAACAAAGCGAGATAAGAAAGTTAGATAAAATACCTAACACCTTATAAAATTTTGCAGCACTTTAAAAGGTTGAGTAGGGACATGTAATCACAAGCTCAAAAGTAGAGTACTATTAATAAAGTCCATTATTTCCACACCCACACAAAGTAAACCCGTCATACAGTTCTGTGAAAAAAAGATTTTCCCCCTATCCAACAACTTCAATTTTTGCTTATTTCTCATACTTAAATATTTTTGATCATCCGACTAATTCAAATATAAGACAAAGACGATGTCAGTTAAGGCAAAGTCAACCTTTAAATAGAATATTTTTTTTACTGAAACCGATGTGAAAAATATGTGTCCCTCTAAACCTAATAACCCAGCTCATGCTTCAAAATCCCTGCTATACAGCTGAACTAAAACAATTCTGCAAAGACGGGGCCAAAATTCCTCCAAAGCAACGGAAAAGACTCCTTGCCAGTTTCCTCAAATGTTTGATTCCAGTTCCTGCCGCCAATGGTGGTGAGAAGAGTCACACTGTTTGGATCAGATATACTGAGGGCACTTTCACACTAAGTACGATTATTCCGTACCGTGCCACAGAACGATTGTCCCCCCTCCCTGCCGCAGGTCAGCTTTCACTCTCGGCGATGTCCGTCTGTGCCTGAGTGCGGCTGCTTTTGCCAAAGTTCCATTAAAGTAGATGGCTGGAGGCTCCAAGGTGCTTTTGCAATGGAGAAATATACACAAATGAGGAGATGCAGCCGCATTTTGTTTAGTTTGTCACAGCACTGTTCTACTGCTCTGCAATAACTACGCAAATGTAACTACTCACAAATCATTCCAGAAATCTCCGCATTTCTGTGTCGTGTCCAGTTTATGATTGTATGTTTTTGTCTGCTTTTAATTTCCTTGTTTGACCAGCGAGATCCTTTTGCCGCTATGTTTATTAGAGCAAAAGTGTGAAATAGTTAAGACGCCATGTAACAGTCTGTGATGGAATTTTCCGAATGTCTGAATGCATTAACTTTATCACACATATCAGTATAAAGAGCTTTGCAGAAAATAAAGAAGTGTTGTTTTGTTCTACAACCCCAATTCCAAAATAGTTGGGACAAAGTGTAAATTGTGAAAAAAATCAAAAAGCAATGACGTTCAAATCACACCAGCCAGTATTTTTTTTCACAATTAGAACAGAGATAACATAGCAAATGTTGAAACTGAGAAATTTTATCCACAAAATGAGCTCATTTCAAATTTGAAATGGTTTATGTGGCATGAAGCGACTAGGAGTATTGCTGCTCCCCCTGGATGGGATGCCAGTCCACTGCAGGTACTCCCCCCAGCTCTTTGTCAGGTTTCCCTGACTATTTGCTGGGACCCATTTGTACACCTGGGTGGAGTGAGGCGCGGAGTGTGGGGGTGAAGTGTTTTGCCCAAGAACACACTGCAAAGGCCATGGCTAGGGCTTGAGCTTAGGACCTTACACAAGTCAAGCCTACTTGCCCACTGCGCTACCGCATCTGCTTTTTTTTTTTTTCTTTTTAATGCCTGTGTCCAAACTTTTTTGAGACCTGTTGCAGCCAGAAAATTTGAAATGAGCTCATTTTGTGGATAGAAATTTAGAATGTATCAGTTTCAACATTTGAAATGTCATCTATGTTCCATTGTAAGTAACATACAGTATTGGCTCATGTGATCTGAAAGTCATTACATTTTGATTTTATTGACAATTTACACTTCGTCCCAACTATTTTGGAATTGGGGTTTGTACATGGTGGACGGGGAAAGAGGAACTGTTTAACCGCAGAAAGTCTAAAGTCCCACGCAATAAGTGGAAGTGAACAGGTTCGTAAGACGTGCGAGCAACGCTTGAGCAAGATAAACTGGACCACAGGCATCCTGTTGGGCATCGTGTTAGAGAAGTGAGAAAGCTGCCCCTTTTCTGACTAGAGGTCTGTTCAGAAATGGGTCTCTCGGGGCTAGAAGTCACCCAGTTGTGCTTAGCATAGCATGTAAGCTGCTTGGCTGCTTGCCATAGAATGTTCTAGAAGTCTCCGCCTAAGATGTATAATTGTGCTGTGATGATGATTCCTCTGTGGAGAACTCTTCCTGCATTACTGGGAGTCACATCCTCTGTTGCTGGTCGTACGGTTTTCCCTTCTTACATGAATAAGGGACCATTGCGTTTCCAACTTGGAGAAACACTTTGACTTCATTCCTCACTGTACAGGCAACAAATTTAAATTTCCACTGCACAGTCCACCTCCGTCCTCAAGTACGGTTACTTTCGCATTTGGTAGGAGTACAGATGAACCGTGCCCGAGACCAGCTCTTCCAACCGCGCTCGCGTACCCTGCTCGAGCACGGTGGGCTTGTGTTCACACTCACCGAACGAACTGGACTTTGGCGTTAAGTGCACTCGGATCCATGCCCGAGTCCCAGGTGTGAAAGCACCTCGAGATGAATGACTTGATGTGCCCTGCTTGACTTAGGCTGGGTTTAAGACATTATTATTCAGAAGGTATAATCATGTGTACAAATGAAAACAATTGACACAGAGACCCAAAGACAGATGATGATCTTCAGCGGGGTTGAAGAGAGGAACACTCAGGCGTGGAGAAGCTTCTTCGGTGCAGAGTCTCTGGTCGTAGAGGAGCAGTGGGCTGACAGAAGACCCCCAGTCCCTGATCACGTCAATCTTTGCAGCTTCATTATTCTTCAAGGTGGACTTCTAGTCATCCATTCACTATGCAACACACCATCCCGACCAGCTCAGTATTTTTCCATCAAAACTTACAGTTCCACCCCTTCCTCTAACTAGAAACGTTCCGCTTGCTTTATCTTGGCCATACATAGCATTTCACCACATATATCAGCCCCCTCCCCCCATCACTCAAGGTCTAACTGCTGCCCTGAATGTCAGCTTGCAGTTCGGCCGAAACTTCCCAACTCCACTTCACCTTTTGTTTAAACTTGGGGCTCCTGTATTCCCTCGATAACAGGAATAGACAGTCTCAGCAGCTAGCAGTGGAAAATGTCAGAGAGAGAAGAAAAAGTGTTATAATTTAATCGCTTCGGCACAAACTGTTTTAGTTCATTCTTGATTGTTAATGCATCAAGTATATAGCGGATTAATATTTTCTGACAGATTCTCCCATGACTGTGATGCATGTCGTACACGTCGCAGTCCCACTGAACAGTCAGTCGAAATGCGCAATCTGCTCTGCACAAGATCCACATCAATAATTGCTGGAACTAAGTCTCTCGCTCCACAGAGTTCTGTTTGTTCATATGTTGATTAAAGAAACTTTCCTCTTCAAAAAATCGGGCTTATCCAAGAAAACAGGTTTATTTCTGCAGAAAGAGTTCGGGACCTACACGTTCCAATATGGATTAGCATGAAATAAAGAAAGTGGGGCAGTTTATTTGAGTAACAGAACTTGGACAGAGTGCACAAGAACCCATTTGATCGGATCTGAAGTTCAACATACAAAGACTGAAGCCATTGATGTACAAGGATAAACGGATGAACAGAGTATTCGTGATTGGCTGAGTTCCACTGCAACAAATAAGGTTACAATGACCGTTATCCTACATGGTTAGTAAATCATTATTAATTGCCTGGACGTTTGATATTATTCATGGAAGAATTCCGGGAGGACAGGTTGACTTCCCTTATCTGTTCCCAGACCTTCACTGGATGGCTCGCCAGAGACCTGCACGCCCAGCTCTGGATTCCGGAGATGCAGAGGAAAACAAAAACCGAGCCAGAGAGAGAAAGAGAGACACTCAAACAGAGATAAAGAATCCACTAGGCATATAACTCATTGAGGCCGCTTGGATACTGGAGCACTCTCAGATTTTGTGGTTATGTGTCTCTTTCCACCACTGCTGCCTAACCTCCAGCAGAGGGCGCTAAAAATTGGGATGGAGCTGGACGAGCCATTCATCAATCGGGAATACCTGCGTTAACTGCTCATTCGTCCTGGGGCCTCATTTATAAACGGATCGGTAGCCCACGTCACTGTCTTTGCTGATTTATGATTTTTAAAAACAAAGTTGACATTAAAAAAAGGGAAATTATTAAGATTATGCACAATGTCAATAAATTCCAAGTCCATTCGGATTAAATAAATGAAAATTCCATGCAGTTTATTTTACTCAAAGGTTCATGAATTTGGTTATTTTCCACATAACACGTACGTATGTGTACGTGTTATTTAGGTATGAAATCCACGCAAATTATAATAAATAAGGCCTCTGGAGAGAGCCATGCTGAAGCCCGCAAGCAATCAGTGACTGCAGCATAAAAAGTGCTGAACTGTTGGGAGGGGGTGGGAAGTGGGAAGAATAGAGAGATCTAAGCTCCCAAAACAAAGAGAGACAATCCCGCCAAATCACTCTGTCTCTCTCCCAATTTTTCCAGGGGGGAAAACAGCCCCTCAGGGAAAGGAGACACTAAACCAATTAGGGGTCAAACTATGAGTCGTCTGCACCCCTGCTGTTCTCCCCAGTTGTCAATAAGAACGTTTTTTTTCTTTCTAACCCTGGGATTTCAACCAAGTTTCTCTTCCGTTGCCAAGTATTATCTCATGTTATGCCTGTTCATAGTACTTAAAAAATGTAGTGAATGTGTTGGGAGACACTTCCACCAGGCGCCTTTTTAATGTTTCAGGCACTTTCAGTTCAACTTGCTGTGTCGACCCTGTGCCCACTGCCTATATACACACCCTAATTCTGTCATTTCTACAAATTCATGATGCAAGGGCCGAAGCTTTGGCACGCAGACATTTCATGATGGCCTGATGTGTGTAGTTCACACATGTGCTGTCATTTCCAAATTATACTCCGAGATATTATATCCATTCAGAATGGCAGTTTTCACCGCAGTTCATGACAAGCCGATGCTGCACCAATGCCGAGTAAAAAGCTGCTTTCACACCGGAGCGAAGCGAATTTTTCGCGCGACATAGTCAACGCACAGACGTCTTTGCAGTGACTTTAAAAGTTAATCTGTCGTGCGAAAAATTCCTTTCGCGTCCAGTGTGAAAGCGGTTTAAGCGCAGCCACACAAACAAAGACAAGTAGAGTGACGCTCGCTTGATTTACTCGACCGCTTCAGCGTATCAGCCAAAACGCGGTATCAGATCCGAATTTAAAATCATTATCTAACGGTAAAATGAAGAGTTTGGCCGCGAGCAGGTGGCTCTCCGCGCGCGCGCGCCTGAGCTCGTGACCGTGGTCTCTTCTCTCTAACGGACTCGCTGCTGCTCCGCGGCCGGGGAAAGACCCGCAGACTCTGAAGTGAGAGAATAAATTTATCATTAGTTAATTCATGTGACAAAATACGGCTCCCTATCGACCTTTACTGGTCACAAATAAGAAATTACTTTCCCCCTCTTCCCGTGTTTCGAATAGCGCCGAGCCGAATTCCGTTCGCCACCGAGGCTTTGGTTTGAACTCCAAAGGTGAGTAACAATTATTCTGTGACTGACGAGAAAATATTATTTTGGATGATAATCCATAACGGGCAGACACAGTTACCGCTGTTGTGGTTTTCTTCAACATATTGAGGTTCCCCCGTCCTCAAGCAATTGGAGAGAGACAGATTTTGAAAAAGAAAATTAGGCTGTATTGTGTCATGTTGATAAATGTAAGGCCGAGTTCCTCCAGCGCAAGAAGAACGACCTTCTCCCGACTTTTACACGCCATTTTATACCCTTATCTCCAGCAAATATGGTCTTTCCGCTTCTCATTCTCTCACTGCAATTGGACAGGAAATCTGAGACCCCGTTACCTACTCCTTCAGGAATTCAAAGCAAAGACGCATGCGCGTCACCTCAGGAGACCTACAGCCACACCCAGCAAGAGATATACAGAGATATGCGGACAAAGAATACAGCCAGATGAATATGATAAAAAGAAAAACATACCAGTGGATGAATTCAATGCATATCAAATTATTACAAATGACTCAATTGATTATGTTTTCAGTAGCAACTAATGATTTTGCTGAACAAATATTGATCAAAGCTACAGAAATCAAATACATCCTCTGATTATGTTGTTTGGATCAACTAAACAGAAGCCTGCTTACAAATCAAAGCTACAGAACACATCATGATGTTCATTGGAAGGCCCTTGCAGACGCACGCAGCCCACGTCAAGCAGCCTCTGAGGTCTGCGCATACATCTCTGAGAAGACTGGTGGATTCTTCTCCTATCTTACAAAACCCAAAACCAGTGAAGTCGGCACGTTATGTAAATTGTAGATAAAAACAGAATACAATGATTTGCAAATCCTTTTCAACTTATATTCAATTAAATACACTGCAAAGACAAGATGTTTAAAATTCAAACTGAGAAACTTTTTTTTTTTTTTTTGCTAATAATCATTAACTTAGAATTTAAAGGCAGCTACACATTGCAAAAAAGTTGGCACAGGGGCCTTTTTACCACTGTGCTACATCGCCTTTCCTTTTAACGACACTCAGTAAACGTTTGGGAACTGAGGAGACCAATTTTTGAAGCTTTTCAGGTGGAACTCTTTCCCCTTCTTGCTTGATGTACAGCTTAAGTTGTTCAACAGTCCGGGGTCTCCGTTGTTGTATTTTACGCTTCATAATGCGCCACACATTTTCAATGGGAGACAGGTCTGGACTACAGGCAGGCCAGTCTAGTACCCGCTCTCTTTTACTACGGAGCCATGCTGTTGTAACACGTGCAGAATGTGGCTTGGCATTGTCTTGCTGAAATAAGCAGGGGCGTCCATGAAAAAGACGTTGGTTGGATGGCAACATATGTTGCTCCAAAACCTGTATGTGCCTTTCAGCATTAATAGTGCCTTCACATATGTCTAAGTTGCCTGTGCCTTGGGCACTAATACACCCCCATACCATCACAGATGCTGGCTTTTGAACTTTGCGCCTATAACAGTCCGGATGGTTCTTTTCCTCTTTGGTCCGGAGGACACGACGTCCACAGTTTCCAAAAACAATTTGAAATGTGGACTCGTCAGACCACAGAACACTTTTCCACTTTGCATCAGTCCATCTTAGATGAGCTGGGGCCCACCGAAGCTGGCGGCGTTTCTGGGTGATAAATGGCTTTCGCTTTGCATTGTAGAGTTTTAACTTGCACTTGCAGATGTAGCGACGAACTGTAGTTACTGACAGTGGTTTTCTGAAGTGTTCCTGAGCCCATGTGGTGATGTCCTTTACACACTGATGTCGGTTTTTGATGCAGTACCGCCTGAGGGATCGAAGGTCACGGGCATTCAATGTTGGTTTTTGGCCTTGTCGCTTACGTGCAGTGATTTCTCCAGATTCTCTGGACCTTTTGACGATATTACGGACCATAGATGATGATTAAATCCCTAAATTTCTTGCAATAGCTCGTTGAGGAATGTTTTTAAACTGTTCGACAATCAGCTCACGCATTTTTTCACTAAGTGGTGACCCTCGCCCCATCCTTGTTTGTGAATGACTGAGCATTTCAGGGAAGCTGCTTTTATACCCAATCATGGCACCCACCTGTTCCCAATTAGCCCCCTCACCTGTGGGATGTTCCAAATAAGTGTTTGATGAGCATTCCTCAACTCTCTCAGTCTTTTTTGCCACTTGTGCCAGCTTTTTTGAAACATGTTGCAGGCATCAAATTCCAAATGAGCTAATATTTGCAAAAAATTACAAAGTTTACCTGTTCGAACATTAAGTAACTTGTCTTTGCAGTGTATTCAATTGAATATAAGTTGAAAAGGATTTGCAAATCATTGTATTGTGTTTTTATATACGATTTACACAACGTGCCAACTTCACTGGTTTTGGGTTTTGTATCTCGTTTGTAGTCCCAGACTCTCCCTGTACTCCTTCTTCTGTAAACACATAAACTAAGAGAGAAAAGAACTTCTTGCCCTTGTTACGGTCCCATCGGGTCCGCATGGTCCTAGATGAGCAATATGCCATGACGCATTGGTCAGATTTTTGGAAACTACAGTTATGCAGGCCTAGGCTAATCAGAAACAGGCAAGCGTACACACTAAGGCCTAAGAGAAAATTAGCAAGAGCAAAGCCAGAGCATGCAAGGATTAACAATAATAATAAAATAAATGAATATTATAATGATTCCACAGCCTGAATAAAATCATGTGACAGAAAGCTTTAATAAAGCCATGTGACAGTATAAAGACCAAATGAGTTGCGGTGGATGAATGGGTCAAGCATAGGGTTTCCATGGAGGGAGCTGCCGGATAGCTCACTCGGTTAAAGCACTGTTGGAATGCAGAAGTGACTATTATGTCGGCAGTGGTCGGCAGCTTTTTCAGCGTCGCGCACAATTAGCCATCGCGCTACAGGGATTCAAATTGGGAAGGGACAGCCGGGTAAGGGGATAAAAATAAACAGCTTTGTTTGTTGCTCACGCGCCTCCTGTTGGCCAGATGGGAGCTCCTTTGGAAGATTCAAAGTTTGTTCATGTCCGGGTATCCTCCGCCCTCGTTCTGAACTTGCGAAGATTCAACCAATGAGTGTATAAGAAGCGGTGGCTGACGGGCACGTGCTTCGGAGGAGAGCCGCGAACTGCCTTCACTGTCCTGAGTTGGCAGCAAGGGGTTGCATACGAGCAAGCTTTGTACATAGTTCGCCAATTGGGCATTCCAGATGCGGGTGGGATTGGAGATGCCAAATTTATTTTTTAAAAAAAGCATAGGATTTCCATGGAAATAAAGTGGATTCAGTTTTCATGACATCATGAATTACAGACTCAGTTTTCATTTTTATCATTTTCAGTATTTATTGGCAGTTTGGTTAACTTCGGGAAACAAAACAGCTTGGTGAGGTTTAGGCAGCAAAACTAATACTTTTGCTTTCGGCACTAAAACTATTTGATGGAGGAAAAGATGATGCTTCGGGTTAATATTTCCCCTTTCACGATTAACCACATCTTGAAAAGGCTTTCTAATGGAAAGCTTTCAGGTGGAAAGTCCTCAGGCCAAACTTCTCCCCTGCGCCAGCCGGGTAATGACAATAAAAATGGCATTTAAAATTATGTGGAGGCTTCTTACCTGCTTTGTGTGGGTAAAATATATTTGTTGGGAGATGAATCAAAAAGCTTGAAATGGAACTGTAAGTAGTTGAGCTTGTATAAAATTAGAGCTGAAAGCCTAACTGTAAAGATGAGAGTTGCTTGGTGAGACTAACCTGTTATTGAATGTTATCAGTAAAAGCCATGTGGAAAAGGGTTTACAGAAATTGTCAAGTGCTTCTGAAGGAGCAGAAAGGCTGTCACTGCGAGCAGTTTGGTGGTGGACAGATCATGGATATATTCACTGCAGAATGAGAGACATCTCATGATCAATATTCTGTTCTCAGCCACTGTTCATGCTATATCACAAATAAAATGATGGTATCAACTAGCATAATTTGGTACATTCCTGTTGCCCATGTGCAATGAATTGTTGAGCAGAGTGACTGTTTTTTCACAAGCTTGACACCTGATCGTTTCTAATGGGAACAAATGGGAAGCTTGAAAATATTGGGAATGAAACGCTGGAAAACTGACACTATAAATGCAAGAAAAGTTTTGAAAAGGCCCAGCTAAGTCCCACGATCATATCAGACTGTCGACGTGTTCGTAGAGATGACGAGAGATTCAGTTGTGTTGGAAAAGCCCCAATCCATCTGGGCTCTGCCTGGGAATAATAATTTTCCACTATACGCCATAAATAAAGAATACCATTCCGCTTAATCACCGTAATTAAATCCAAATGCCCAGAGTTTGAACCACACTACGTCAACCTTTGCTACTTGAGTGTAAATAGCTCCCTCTAGTGGAAAATTGTGAGAGTGCGCAAACTGAGTGGGCGAGCCAGTGCGGAAGATCCGATAGATCATTGTTTCCCAACTCAAGACAAATTGGGCATTTGCTGAGTGTTGCAGTTTTACATTTACAATTTCGAATGGCCTCACCTTTACACCAGCATAGTTCTACATCACCCAGTGAGGTCATTTTCTTTCAAACTGTAAAAGCACTAACATATTTGTATTTCCTTTCCATCTCGATAACTTTGTGAGCACGTGGCTCGGCAGTTGCACTCCTATTCCACAAAATGAATCTGTTTTCAAGAAAAAACAGCTCTGTTAGCAGCTGCTCAGTTTAGAAAACAGGTCGCGTCAAATAAAAATCCTTTTGTCTCCTTATTGTACATTCTACAGTCACTAAATTGTTTCGACACACCCTTACTCCTTTTACTCTCACACATACATATGATAAGGGGTACTTTTACTTGCGTTAAAAAGAATAAAATATTGTTTTAAATTTTCTCAAAGTTTGCGTCTGAATAGAGCTTGAATTCCAGGTGTCTCTGAACGCCACCCGTTTAAAATCGGAATGTCACGGAGTACTCAGCTACAGAAAAATCCCGACACTGGACCATGACCGGACAGATAACCGTGGAATGTTATTTTTCACTGGTGTAGTAAAATAATATTTATTGTTACAGGCACAATGTTGAGTCGTCTTAGGATGAAAAGCTCTCATGCAAAAAAAAAAAAAAAACCTTTGAATTAAGTCTCTCTTGATGAGTTATCCACACTGGATAATTATTTCATTATAGTGTACTGAAGCAGTCGTCTGCAAGGAACACACAAACGAATGAGAACACAGACTCATGAACATGGGCTGTTCTCAGGGAAGCATCAGGTCTTTGTCCTGCAGGATCCAGGTTTGGGGTCATCATTAAAGGTGTGAAAGGTGGAGATGAATTCAGGGGCGCACAGTTTGTGGCAGATGGGGGGAGGCCCCAGGAAAACTGCAGTAGGACGGGGCCCACAGTAATACTCATTCAGAGGGCCATAAATGTTGAGCTCCAGCCCTGGTCAGACCTCTGTGGCTCCGCAGCGCAGCTCAGGCTGGTAATGCCACACGGTGCAGCTGGTGAGGCCAAAGTTCTCCTCCCTCACAGCCTCGGGCAGCTCGTACTGGGCCAGCGGGTGCAGGTGCCTCTTAATGCTGTGGCCCTCCAGCTGGGCCCTCCCGGGGTCTCCGATCAGAACCCGCGTCCCGCGAGTCCGGACGCAGCGCTGCAGCCAGGCATGCAGGCCGTCGGCCAGATCCTCTTCGTAGAACATGTCTCCCAGAAGGATGAGATCCCAGCCCTCCGGCTCTGAACCAATCAGATCCTCCGTCACAGAAGGAAGTGGCTCCAAGCCGTTCAGTTCGCAGTTTAACTTGATGGCGATGGCTGCAACTGAAATTGAGAGCAAGGTGTTTGGCCACGCTTATATAAAGTCGAATGCCCTCAACCCCGAGCAGATTTATTTTAAATCTAGGCTGGTGCACTGATGATGTTTTATTGCTTACCTGGGTCAATGTCATTGGCCTGCACGTGAGCACAGCCACTTATTTTAGCTGCAATCGCAGAGGCCCCGCATCCGCTGCCCATATCCAGCACCGTCTTATTCTCAGTTACTCCCGGGTTATTTAATAAATACCTGAAAAGACGTGGGTTTTCAGAAAACATGACTTTTATGAAGAAGTTCCTCAGTTCTGATAATAGACAACATGGTTTGAACTTCTATGATTAATTACTGAACATAAAAAAACAACAGGAAAATTGTTGACATCACGAACATCGATCGTTTATTGGTATACGAAGTGAGCTTCAGCCATATTCATTTTTGCTGCCAAGGAAACGTCCTCTGGAGGGCGCTCGCTGAAAAAGTGCTGGGATGTGGTGACGTCAGGAGTCTTCTTTCGCGAAACGGGAGACCTCAGTTTAATTTGCCTTAACAATTGCATTGCTTTGCACAAACACAACTCCAAACATGCAACTAGATTCTGAAAAGTACCTTGCAAGTGCTTGTCCGCCAGGCCAGTAAATCGCCCAGTACGGGTCAGGGAAAGGCCACAGCTCTGGTCGAGCATGCCAGAAACGGCAATTAGGAGTAAATAATCTTAAACTGATCTCCGGGGTCAAGTTACCATTGCTCACCACTTCGGTGTTTTCAATGATAAACTGTCTAGTGTCCTTTTCAGAAATTAAACTGTTTCGAAAAGACTTCCGTCGGATAGGCGTGTGAGAACAATATTTTACACTTAAAAGGCCACCTTCTGCAAAATGCAAAAATCGAACAACCCGAAACAGCATAAAACTAATAAATGAAGTTATGCAGAAAATGACAGCAGCCCAAGATCACGATTGATTTACTAACAATTTCTCACGCGTGGCCACCGGGAGACTCAGAAACGGGTAACTAAAGAGTTAAATTTCTTGATAACAAACTGCAATAAGCCGGGGCTTGTTGTGCAAGATTTCGTTTTTAAAAATGCAGAATACCTCGATAATTCTTGCACACGCATCGTTACAAAGAAAAAGCCAAAAGTAAAAGAAATCCGGAGTAAAGCATTAATAAAAATAACATTCGACCAAAAAAGTTTTGCAATGACAATCCAGTTCACTCACTAATCTGAACGGACACCAGGTGCACGCAGCCACGGCTCACAGATGTGCAACACACACACACACACACTGACTGTGGTGCAACTGTGTTATTCTTCCGCGACGGCGTGAGGCTGTGTCTTTGGTTCTGCCTCATCAACATTCTCAGATTCGTTGTTTTGGTTCGCTCATTTGGAGAACTTTTATATTACGTCCCTTTATAATGTATTAACTTGAAATTAATTTTTTTTCACTCTAATTTAACGGTTTTCGGAAGAGTTTTAATCGTTAAACCTGAAAATGAAATCTAATGGAATCCTTGAGTTATCCGTTCGAAATTCGAACGCTAGATGGCAGTAGAGCGCAGTGAGGCAGGCATGGTAACAGTTCCAGAAACCAATCTCTTTACGTTTTCCGTGTTTATGTTAACTTATTTTACACCAGTTTTTAGCCCCTTGATTCCCTTTGAATGTCATGGGAGCGAAGTTTCGAAAGTAGAAATAAAATCGAAGAAGACAAAGCCATGCTTGAGCGATCAGGTAATTTATTGGACCTCTCTGATATCATTGTTGGAAGCAAATTTTTGTCAATCAAATGGCTTAGTTATGGGAAAATCAGCGCGGACCTTCAACCTGACTCTTGTCCAGTTTTGTCCTTGTGAGGAGTGTTGAGGTGTGCGCATGAAGGCTGACGAGAGCTGTCCAAAGTTCTGATCTTTTGATGCGGGTATTTGACACGTCGGGTAACCAGTTCACATGATTATTCGTCGAATTAAAGATGATGTTGAAATAAGTTTCTTGGTCTAGCGAAATAAACGACCTCGGAAATAGAAAATATTGACATGCATTCAGTCTTGTTGTCGTGGAGCTGAAAAATAGCTACTGTCGTCACACTTACAAAAGAGCGTTCAGGCGATTAGTTTGCTTACAATGGCCTCTTAAATGGTATCCTGGCCGAATATTTCTTGCTTTTGTTCCACTTAGACTGGAAAGGCGGAACGGCTCCCTGAGTTGCCGTTGATTAATTCTTTCTTTTGAATTTCAGCAATAGGTGTTAGATTCCCTTTGAAAACTGACCGTTTGAACTCAGTCATTAAATCATTGTTTCTGGGAAAATGACAAGTGCTTAATCACCATGTTGACCAAATCATTAGCCACACATTTATTGAGGCGGTCCTGATTTAAAAGATATTGGATTGGATGTTGTCAGGGAAATAATTTATTTCAGGCACAATTAGCTTCCATGGAAGTGAATTTAAATTAGGTCACTGGCTAAAATATTTTGATGATTATTTTCATATTTGTTTATTTTCCCCTCATATACCTCAATTGCTAGAAATACAAAACACGAAATTCTTAGGAAAAGATGAAATTCTGCAAATATGAGAATTCATTATATTTGTGTGTGTGTGTGTGTGTGTATGTGTGCGCGCGTGGGTGGGGGTGGGGGGGTGGGGTTGAACTGGTGTGAAATTGAAATTTGAAAACAATATCATCAAATAATCCTGTATACTTATAAAGAATGGAAACCAAAATCAGGCCTCTTACTTGTATTTTCTGGATTATAATGACCTTGTGACTCATCAAAATGATTGCTTTCAATCCCAAAGTACTTCTCTATTCACTGGGAATCAAAACCTGGCTGGAGCCCACCGGACGCGCATTGCACGGCTGAATAAACAGATTTCTTTGTCGGTTTTGAAGGTCCCGCTCTGCCACGTGATTTTCCCAGATCCGGCCCCTCGCAGCTGAAAGCAGTGCAGACAAACACTCGGCTCGTCCGCGTCAGATCAGTGCACAGCCGCCCGTGCGTGGAGACGCTGATCCCCCGCGTTCGCTGAAATACGACTCTGCTGAAGCCTCTCCCGAGCGAAACCGTGCGGAACAAACCGGCCCCTTTTGCGTTTAATTGGCCATAGAATCCGCGTTTGCTTTCTTTCGTTGCATCTGAGCCGGATAGTATTCGATATGAGGATATTGTCATTGGTGTAGGAGAGAGACACAAAGCAGAGACCGCGATCCATGATGAGTGGAAGCACCGCGGGGTCCGGAGCGGCTCCTTGCCGCTTCGCTCACTACTTCGTAATATGCGGCATTGACACCGAAACCGGGCTGGAACCCGATGAATTGGCAGGTAAAGTAATTTTTCTTTCTCCGTGACAATTTTTGCCAGTGTAAACACGTAACGCTGTTTCCAAACTTTGATTATTAATTGGGATGTGATGTGATGGAAAAATATAGCCGGGGCAGTGTGTTGCGTTGCAAAACACCGCAAATGGAGCAGCTGATTTCAGTGTTTGAAACGGCAGGTCCCGTGTTGATTGCAGCTCGGTTTAGGAAGCAGGTTATTGAAGGATGTTAAGCTGATCGCACAAGGTAGCCTGGATGCCGTGGAAACACCGAGTAATGGTGTGATTGTTTTATGTAAATCGGATTTTTGCATAATTAAACAGGTTCGCGCTCATGAATACGGAGATAATTGTTGCTGACACAATTGCATCCACAATGTTGTTGTCAGATTGCCAACATTATAGCAAAAAAATTTTTTATCCCGTAAGGCACCTATGAAATGGTCATTCATGCATACTCCGGGGGGAGAAATGTATTTTTAAAAATTTCCGAGCACATTTTTGCTCTGTTTCAGGTCTTGTGTTCTGTTCTGCCGCCTATGCCGTGTTTAAAATGTCTAATTTTGGCCTTTTAAAATGAATGTTGGTGAAAATACAAAAGCAAGTGAAATAAACAGCACAAAGCATTGCATTGACATGATACCTCTGGTTTAGCCGTTTTTTTATTATTTTTTTTACATCACTACACATTGTTGTAATTGACATGAATCTAAGAATTGGGTGCTTTTTTATGGGGGTGGAAATCAGTAAAATGATCACTATTTCAGTCCTTTGTTGCAGACCTGTGCCTTTGCCCAGAATATCCTCATAACGTACACAAATCCACTCTGCCGTGGCTTCGATGGGGATGTAGAAGGTTTTGCGGCTCAGCAAACTGCTCGGATTGCACAGGCTTTTGTTATTTTGCTTCGCAGACTGGTACATAAGTTTATTAGGAGCTGTGTTTGTGGAAGATCTGGTCGGTTTATCAGTGTAACTGCTGTCTTAGGACTCTGCTCTGCAGGGAGAACATTGTGCGCTTGGCTCTCCATCCCTCCCTCCAAAATATGCCCATGACTACACTGCTATCAGCGCTGACTCCTTGGATTGTGATGCATTTCTCAACGGGTCGATGTGCTTTTGTTTTGGACATTGCAGGTCATTGCAGGCGAAGTTATTGAGTGTCAGTTGATGGACAGACACGTGTCCTCATGTCTGAGTTTTGCTCAAAGGTCAGTGTGACGCAAGGCCGTGTTTACAGCCATTTATCACATCCATACAGCCCTGTTGTCTCTCGGCTGGTTGAATGCCCTGGCCTGGCTCAGTGCCATTACACCCACAGATTCATTAGGATCTTGGTTCTAGGAGGTTTGATATCTATATGTACTTGATGCTGAATTTACTGTTGACTGTTTTTATTGTGGAAAATGGGGAGGTGCTTTTTTTTGTCGTTTTTACTCTAAATTGGGGCTGAGGGGGTGCGATCATATCCCAGGTTGAAAGTGAAGTCTGTGAGTATTTAGATGGTGACTCTGTGTAAAATGGGCTAAATGGGCCATACAGCAAGGCAGCAGACAGCTGTAAGGTGAAGCTAACCGTCCCTCTGTTAGGTGAGGGAACGCTTGTACCACTGAGCTGTAGGGTGGGCTGATATTTGATTTCACCACCCACTATAGACCAGTAAACCTGGTGACTCAACAGTGTGGTCAAGTGCCTCACAGGTCCCCCTATCATGTCACCAGCTGCACTGCCAACGAGCCGCTGAGAGCCATTTCAAAATCTGTTCAATTGTGACATCACTTAGTGAACTGACAGCCCAGAGGCTATAAGGACTGATCAACTACAGCCAGCCAGTTAATCAGGTCCCTAATAACTCTGGCTGGTTTCTCCTCCTTGTGATGTCATAAAGAACTGATATTAGAATGGCTTGAAATGGCTAATTGGCTGTACACCTGGTGACATGATAGGGGGCCTTTAATTGATATTTAAGTTCACCAGCCCAGCTCTATTTCTGCCTTATTTTCATTGTTTTAAATTCCTATGCTCTGGTGAAAGGAGCCAGACAGCAGGAATTGTGTCACTTTTCGGATACTTGGGGGGGCTACGCCGTACTGTCCTGCGCTCCGTGCGCCAGAGCAGCAGACGACCGCTCTTTTGACTTTGTGTAGTTCTCTGTCGGGCTTACCCATGATGCTCTGCGCTCATTAGACACAAGCTGCGGTCTGGCGGCATTGAAGCTGCGGCCTCCTTCAGCTTTCAGGCGCGGGCTCTTGGAGCCTGGGCAGAGAGCAGCCCTTTGTGTGGAAATAACAGCCCTGCGCCTCGGAGATGGGGCACCGCCTGCGTCACAGATCCAGGCCATGAACTTGTCTTGAGGGTGTGTGAATCTGCTCCGAGGCTCAAGAGAGCGGGTTTCCTACGAATGAGTGCCCAGTTTTTTTCTCATAATCGTACATGAAGGAGAAAAGAGGATTTTCTCAGTGTCTCCCTGAGTCTGGGCTTGATGTAGTGCTGGGAGCGGAGGGAATGTTAGTGATGAATGTTGGCCTCTGTTCGCATCGATATGAGTCACCCTGATGCCAGTAACACAATGAGAACTGATGTGCAGTACTTCAGTGTCAGTGTTTGTTCAGCCCGCACCATCGTATTCAGTAATGGCTGCTTCACCGAGTTTATACTTGTTCCTGTTCTCCTACGTATTATGATGATAAATGTTACAAACCAACACAGTAAAAGAAGGTTGTTTGGAACGTCAGTTTAATAGTTTTAAAAATTGGCTGTTATCCACAGGATGCTGGTTGAGTAGTTTTTTGTTGAAGATTAATGCAGACAAAGTAATTGACTTTGAGCCAAAGCCACATTGTGTTTTCCAGCTTTTCAAAAGTAATCGTGAAAGAACTTCGATCCACTTGTTCCAAACACGACAACCAGAAAGGGATGCGGTGCATCAAAGAGCCGACGTAAATGGGGGGTCTTTGAAGGATAAGTTTGAAAACCGCAGTCTTAAATAATTCTGTCAATATGTACTGTTAGTGCGAATTGCAGAGGTGTTTTTCTGAGGATTAGCGCAATCTGCTCATGAATATTACAGCTGTGAAATGGTAGCATTGTGCTCTGGATTTCATTAAATCCTCCCACCACCTGCTGATATCGAAAACAGTCTTTTTTTGAAGCTGTTTTCTCGCCTCATTGCATCTCGTAAACATTTTTCTTTTGTGCATCTGTTCTGTCTGGTCACATGACCTCTGCAGGGCATAGAGTGAGGAGTTTGAATGATGTCATTGAGTGTAATTAAAGAGCTGGTCAGAGACAGTCTGGTCTGTACCCCAGTGAGCGTCCTGAGCTCAGTGTTATTATACACCAGGGGACAGAATTCAGACTTCACACTGGCTCCACTGATCCATGCACAAACATTCACTCCTGCCTGCCTGCAGGCCTGCGCATCTCTGCTGGTACGGCCTCCTGCCGTCAGGAGCCAATGCATACGCCTGTCAGATGTTGGCACTGGAACTATTCTCCCTTCCCTTTCACTGGGGTGCGCACCCCGAGTAGTTTTTGCTTGTTACATCTTTGAAAATTTCTCAAATATATTTTCACTTAATAATATTAAAGAACAAGTTAATACCTTCAATATGTCACATCATACTTGATTTTATCTTATTTAGTTGTAGAGTTACAACCCAAAATGTAGTGGGACTATAATTCCGTGACAGCTTGGCAGCCCCCTTGACCCTTTGGGTTTTAAGACATGGATTTCTGAATATGACGCTTACAGGTCCTCAGCAGGTGGATAGCTGTGTTCTTGAAGGCATATAAATTAGAACCCAATAATTCAGCTGTAAGTTTGGATGGAGCCGTGTGACTCTCACAGACTGCAGGCCTCATGTTCTCACCACCCCCTGCTTTTATATTACTGTGGCCCTGATGAGCCCCGCTCGTCTGAGTACTTCTGATGGCTGTTGTACACCTGAGTGCTGCTCTATCGTACGGCTCTGCCTGAGTGCTGCTCTATCGTACAGTTACAAAGACCCGGCTCCTCCTGAGTGCTGCTCTATCGTACGGCTCTGCCTGAGTGCTGCTCTATCGTACGGCTCTGCCTGAGTGCTGCTCTATCATACGGCGGCCCGGCTCTTCCGGATCTCAGTGTGTCTGCTCAGGGTTTCGGAAGGTCATACGGCATGTCTGGGCTGTGCTGTACAGAAGAACCTGACCATTAATCATGGGACAGTTAAAAACAATATTATCTCTCTGTTCGCACTTCACAACAGTGTTTTTTTTTCAGCCAGGCACAGTGTTTATGAAGCTCATTCATCTTGTCCTGTTCTGTGTTGGCAGTTGCTCTGTGAACTTGCACATGCTCAGTGCACATGCTCAGTGAATGGCTGGAGGGGTATGGAGTCGGGCCTGAAATCCTTCCCAGCATGCTCAGTTAGCTGGTGACCTCACTGCTATTGGCTCCCGGGGCTGGGTTGTGTCCTGTCACCCTCCTGCTGCGGCGAACAGTCCCGGGGTCGACAGCTCTTTTCTATGGACCAGCTCTCGCGGTCACCATGGAAACGGGCTCCCCTGCTGTGCTCCCATTGGCTGTGAGCTGGAGTTGAAGTGGTCCAGGGCATTTCATAATGAGGCCTTGCGTGACTCGCTGATGGTCGTATCCGAGGCTGACAGGGTGATTTGTGATTGTGTGTCTGTCTGTCTGTCTGTCTGTCTGTCTGTGTGTGTGTGTGTGTGTGTGTGTGTGTGTGTGTGTGTGTGTGTGTGTGTGTGCGGGAGGGGGGGTTGCTGAAAGGGGAGATCAGGGCTCCTATTTTTAGGGGGCGATGTGGAGCAGCTGAGGGGGAGGGGCTTCAGTACAGGAAGTGGAGTCCTGTGTGCCAGTTACCTGCAGTTACCTCACTGTCCCTGTGTGAGCAGATCTGCGCAGGGATATTGTTGGGTGTTTGTGCTGATAAACCTGGGCTCTGTACATGATGCTGAAGAAGGGGTAGGATTGGAGCTCAAAGGGGGGTTCGGAGTCATTACGACCGACCATCTGTTCCAGGCTTTGCTTTCGTTGCCTGGCCTGGGACTCACGACATTATGTATGCAAATACCCTCGCGCCCTCAGCGGCCTGAGGGGAGGGGGAGGGGAGTCATTAGTCTTCACCCCCCCCCCCCCAGGAGGCCCACAGGGTGTTTGTGATGGTGTGAGGAACCCTTGGTGGAAAAAAAGTAAGACGACCTCATCCGTCGCGCTTTAAGCCTCGTTTCCACCAATCAGTGTGGCTCAGTTCAAACAGTTGCCCAATGGGACAGTTCTTTTTGCGTTTCCATTGTCAAAAGTTGTTGATGATGCCAAAATAACCTTCTTCTTGCTGGTTTCATTACCCCTCTGCTGAGGAACACTACTGCGGTACTAAAGGCGGAGCTCGAAACACTGCTGTCCGTTCATTGGTCAGAGAGAATCGTCACTTATGCTCGACTCAGGACGTGGGTGATGGGGCGATTGCCATTCAATAACAGTCCTGCCCACATTTCACAGTGCAGTTTGTTGTGGAAACGCAAACCAAATCTCGGGTTCAGGTACTGGTTCCATCGGTACTGCCCCGAAAGTGATATGTGGAAATGTGGCTTGAGTGCTGTTGATGGTCTTGGGGCAGATTTTCTTTTCTCAAATCTTCTAAATTGCCGTTTTCTGCTTTTTGGTCGTGTCTTTCTGTGTCTTTGTCTTTTAAATTGGGGCTGAGCGATGCAGATAAAATTAAGTCAATATTTTTGATCGAATTCCCTGCTGTTGTTGTGGCGATATTGTTGGGACAACTATTGTTGCTTTCACGCATTTTAAGCAGTGGTGTTTTTGATAAACAGTCACTAGTCATGTGGTTTGATGACCAGGCAGATACAGGCGACAGCTGGAACAGGCTAATAAGTGCAGAAAACTGCATCCCTTTCCTGAAGACTTCAAACCCGGAAAACTCAACTATGGTCATATTGCAATATGCCATCTTCACAATCCCAGACAATATCTTTTCTTGTTTCGCAATACTGATAATATTGCACAGTTGTACTGTGAGTCTTAAAAACAGAACAAAAATGGGAAAATGACGGTTCGGTGTAGTCATGACATCAGACCTCTCTTAGGCTGACTGTCTCCTCTCCCGCTGGTGATGTTTTCGGCATCAGTAAAGTAGCATGAGCATCGCGTGACCGAACGGGTGCCTGGGCCGTCACTAACAGCAGTCATTGAGCTGTAATGGTTGTCACAGGTCAGTTTCATGCGTCCGTACTGTCTCGACCTTTCTCTCTCCTCAGATAAATAAAGCGCACCCCTCATTCTCGCAGTTCTGTGGTGAAAGGTGAGGGTGGTTGTTTTGTAGGCTGTTTTCAGAACCTGGCCTGCTGATGTTCGTTATAACCTTTACCCCAGTGACCCTGAGCCAAACCCTTTCCTCACTGGGACAACAGGCTGTTAATCACGCCGTCTGTCGAGGCTACGATGCTCCATCGATCGCCTGTGTGACCTTTGATCCCAGAGGTCATATGTTCTCCCCCATCAGCCGGCACTGGACTTCAGGGGCGAAACGAGGCTCGTCAGGAAGGGAAATATGACCGTTTTTGACTGATTGCAATATGGCGAACGCAAGAACCCCCGTAGCAAACTCCACCCATGACAGCTCAGGTGCTGTGGCCGCCATTTTGCTTGCGGTGGAAGAATGGCATCATGCAGGTGGATTTGGAGTGGGTGGTTCGGCGGGTCGGTTCGTGAACGCTGACCGAGCTGAAGTCCGGCTCTGAGCTGGGCCCAGTGACTCAGCTGCAGGTAAAAGCTACCTGACTGATGTCAGTCTGACTGATGCACAGTGTCAGAAAAGCCAAACCCAGTGTAGTGAAAAGTGATTGGCTGTGCTCTGCTCTATAAGAATGGACAGTGGGGGTTACTGTTCGTGGAGGTGAATCAGGACCTGGTTGGCAGACGCGGGCTTGTGAATGGCGCAGATAAGGACAGTATTTTTCACCTCGGTGCTATATGAGAGAGCCCCTCTCGTGCCGGGGTCTTGTGAGCCGTTTCAGAGGAGTAAACGCCAGCGCTAGGGGTGGAGACTGTTGCGTAATCTGCCTGCTGATTCGTTAAATCAGTTCACCCACCTGGCTGAAGGGTTGTTGGAATTGCCGAACACAGGTGTTTGAATCAAAATGCTGGGGTGGACGGTTTAATTTTCTGAACTTTTGCCGTCCTTTGCTGAACACTGTGGACTCGACTGTCCACGAAAGTCACGACTGCGGCTAACACGAGTTCTGTTCTGATATCCCTCATTGCAGCAAATCTCCTTACGCAAAGGGCAACTGTCCGGGTCACGAATGGGTCACCACTGCAGGAAGCGTCTCACCACACTTTAGTTTGGGAGGATTGTTATACCTTATTCAAAATTCATGAGCTGCGTTGTGTCTGTTACATAATGTATATGCAGCTGAGCACGATGGCTGAAGCTGCGGTAATGGTGCCCGGCAGACAGTAATGCGTGAGGACAGTGTCTTCATTGGTGTACTGTGTATGTGCTGCGCTGATTTTATATCTCTTTCTAACCCCTCTGTATTTTCCTCTGTCGATTGTGTGATGACAGGTTATTGAAATTAACAGTGCGTGTCCCCATGGAATTGGTGCTGTAATCCGTCTGTTGTCTTAATTAGTCTTGGAGATAGTTTCATTGACACAGCTGAGGCAGAATCCAGGCAAAAATTAGATTTTTTTAGGAGATTCTCCATTCCATATGGATTTATCTAAGACTGGGCCTTTTCGTGTTCATATGATCGCCCTGAATTCTATTTATTAATGCCCCGTGAGGTCTTTAATCCCAGTTTAAAGTTGTGCTCTAATAGAACTTCATGAAGTGTGTGTTGTATGAGGTTTGAGTGAGGGGAGAGTGAGAGTTTGAGTGATTTTATAGAGCGAGTCGTGGCAGCGGGTGACTGCTGTTGAGGTCCTGGAGCAGGGGTTTGTCAGCAGGACTTTTGGACTGTGAGAGCAGATTCTCCCTGCTGGCAGACGGGTCCAGAGTCCAGGCGTTTGGCGCTGTGACTGCAGTGCTGGGGAGAGTCAGGCTGACTGTCTGGCGTCTGGCCTGCTGGGCTGCATGAGATGGACCTTGAACCTGCCGGTTGGGTGAAAGGATTTCAGTTCTCTGTTAAATCATCTGAGTGGCCAGTGAGGTTGTTGAAAAAAGACCCTGATCATATTGCTAAAGCCCCCCGACTCCCTGTTTGACCTGTCTGTGCGCTGACCTGAGGTCAGAACTGTGCTGCTAGAGCCCCCTGTTTGACCTGTCTGTGCGCTGACCTGAGGTCAGAACTGTGCTGTTAGAGCCCCTTGACTCCCTCTTTGACCCAATGACAGTCGGGAATATGACTTTCAGCCCATCTTTGTTGGGGACATTCTCCCCTGAGGTCATTTCAAACTGCCCTCGGAGCGATGCCAGAGGTCGACCTGAGATTCGACCCCCTGACCTTCAGGCTGTTATGCCGCTTCCGCGCTTTTCACTGTTATCGCCCTGGTGTCCTTCGACCTGACATCTGTCATCATTGAAACCCAGCCCATTTCGTCCCTGCGACCTTTGACCTCGGCCATCGCAGCACAAAGCCATGCTTCACAAGGGTTACTCTCTCCTGAAGAGTGTTCTGCTCGAGGACCGTTATTACTGCTGACCTGAGTGGGCTGTGCAGGGGCCATTGGTGTTTCATTATTATTGGGTTTTTGCCATGTTGAGTTCAATTCTGAAATTTATGGTGTGTTTTTAATATCCGTGACACGCACACATGTCCCTTTGTCATTCTCCAAATATACCACTGTCTCTAAAGGATCTGACAGAGTTAGTCCAGCTGTGCGCACACACTCACGCACAGTCACTCACTCACTCACACACACGTAACGGATACACTCGCTCACTCACTCACTCACTCACACACACGTAACAGACACACTCACTCACTCACTCACTCACTCACACAGACGTAACAGACACACTCACTCACTCACTCAGTCACTCACTCATGCACAAACACACACATTCTCACACACACGCACACACACGCACACACGCGCACACACACTCACACACAAACACAGACACTCGCGCTCACAAACACTCACCGTTGTGTGGATTCATCGTTCTCGGGGATCATTGGTTGGATTACAAATTGCATTGAGATATTTCTGGTTGATGTTATGGTTTAGAATGGGGCGGAGTCGCTGGGCCACCCAAGGGGATGATGGGAATTGTAGGAGAAGGATTATCCTCTCAGGATCACTGTCACAGGATTCTCAGAGCAGAGCTGTGGATGGTGACATCGCTGCACAGTTTTGACCCCTGCCAGACACACACACATTACTCTGGCCTGTGTCCCAACAGTGGTGACTGAGTGGTATGTTTGGGGGTGGGGGGGGTTGGTATGTCCACTCAGAGCAGGGTAATGGTGTTTACTCCTGGGGGAGGGGATTTGTAATGGAGAGAATCCCCCCGCCCCCTATCAGCTGAGACCAGCTCCCTATTGAGAGTTGGAGCGGGGTGATGTCATGTCAGCTGTTTGCACAAGTCCTACAGTCGTCCCATTCAGCGAGACTGTGCTTAATCTGCTGCCTGACGCACGATTGTTTCGGCCCAGTTAGTGCGTTGTGTTAGATCAGCGGCTGCTTCAGAACAGCAGTGACCGATAAACTGTCCTCTGTCTGTACTTAGATATTGGTAAAGAGGCTGTTCCCTTCTATGGAGAGAAATCAGGTTCCTGTGTCCGTCTTGTCAATAGTACTTTTACAGATTCAGTCACTGTGCGGCTATGAAAAATCTCTGAGAGCTCCGACCGTCGTGCCATCGTGTTTAACGCAGTGACACGGCTCAAAGTTCATGTCATCTTATGAGCCGGAACTACTGACCATCAGTTGTAATTTTATTTAAGAGAACATCTTTGCCTCAAACCAGATTAAACAAATTCTTTAGCATCAGTAATTATGTAATGGGCCTTCAAACATGCATTCACGCTATGCAAGAGTCTAAAAAATAAGATTTGTGACACCTTTCAATTGTGTCAAAATTCTGTGTTTTGGTTTATTACCCATATTTTTGCCTCAGTATTCTTGTGGTAATTTTTTTTTTCTTCTCATTGCCTGCAGTAGTGTTTTTCAATACATTTTCAACAAAAAATCACGGAGAAGTAATATATTAGGACATTTTTCAGACGAAAGTGGTGGTGAATAATCATCACTGTGCATTATATGTTAGTCGAATGATGTCCATTGTAAATTGAACTGGTCTTGTTCTAGACGCAGCTGAAATGATGGCGGACCGTGAGGAGGGTTTAAAGAACGCGCTGGAGCTGCGTGTTCTGTCGCACGACGCTTGGCTCATGTGCGTGTGCTGCGGACAGGCGCTGATCCCTGTTTGCCCACAGCCGGACACCTGCACAGGCTGCATCCTGTTGCAGAAAAATCGGCAGGTTCTGTGCGTCTGCAGGACTGGAGTCTCGCGGAGCGCACACATTCACAGCAGTGTCCCTCCCATACACATCCGGTGAAGTCCTTGTAGCTCTGTTTCGTCTCAGTCCCTCGTACGTCCTCCTCCATTGTGCATTTCCCTTCATCTCTGCAAAAACACCTCTTCACAGGCAGTCCTCTTGTGTTCGCCTGAGAGGCCTCTTGTGCTGCATTCAGAGGAGCGAATGAGTCTGCGGACTGTCATCCGCCATCGCCTGCGTTCCGCTCGCTTCCAGGGGCGCGTCTTATTCGGCACGAGAGAAGACCTTTGTTCTGTTCACTCTAGAGATAATGACTGTCACGATAGAGATATACCGTACTTCTCCGCGTCAGTCTCTCCCCCGCTCCTCGGCGAAAGAGAGGCTGCAATGCTTTAACCTGCCCTTTCCGTACCAGAACCCATTTCTCTGGAAAACACGTCCAGGGCTTTTAGGATGACCTTTGGCAGGGTTTGGATGCGGGTGAAATCAAACGATTCTCTCCATGATGGTTTCCATTTTACTCTGCGCGCCGTTTATGTTGCTGTAATGTGTAGTCGTGTGTGCGTCCTGATTGGCCAGGAGCGGCTTGCTCTCTCCCCGTTTACAATCTGATTGGTTTCCGTGATCAGCATGGAGCTGTTTGAATTAGAATATCTGCTCCTCTAGAGGAGCTGCATTATCATTCATGAGTGAGAAGCACAATAACCCAACAGCAGGCTTACAGGCGTTCTCTCGCTCTTGCGCTCTCTCTCTCACGCTCTCTCTCTCACTCTCGCTCTCGCTCTCTCTCCCTATCTTTAGCCTGGCTTCATTTGCCAGTTCCTGTCCCTGCAGAGCACGTGTGCACACTATTGTATTGGAGAGACACACACACACACACACAGTGAAAAGAGGCATGTCTGCAGGAACAACGACCCGACCCAACTGTGGCAGAAATGCAAATCGGTGCTTTGGAAAGTCACCATGATTCCCTTTCTCCTCTTCAAACAGCCTGGGAGGCTCTTGATTGGTTGATCTGGTGGTGTAACCCCTCCCCCTGTGATGTCATGGCCTCCTCTGTGTGCCTCCGTTGGCCATCAGTCCACAGCTCCTCAGTGCATCGCTTAATCCCATCCGAATTGGTGAAAATCTGAAGACTTACTTTGGGCGTCTCGCTGTCTTGACCAAAGCAGACGGTGATGGAGTGAGATGTTCCAGAATGTGGACTGGTCCCAGCGCTGATGCATCTCCCCTGGTCCTTCATGTTGGCCTCTCCTGGAGCTGTTTCAGTGTTGCTGTGGTGGGGGCAGCGTGAGGGAAATGACGATAACGGAATGCGAGAGAGGATCTGCAGTGTGGGCCTATAATCAGTGGAGGCATCAGGATTGTGTTAAGCAGGCAGCTGTACTGGAGAGATGTCTGTGGCGCCACAGGAGGGTTAAAATGGCTGCCTGTGCAGGTAGGATTGCAGTAAGCGAGAGGCAGCGGGAGAGACGTCACTATAAGCCAAGCAGCTTAAAGGAGACCTCCAGAGTCTGAACTGAAAGCACTGTATGCCCTGATTCTCACCAGCACCACTGACAGCATGGTGCTGTAGCGCAATGCAGGGTTTTATTTATGGCCCTGCTAAAAATACTCTCCAGAAATCTCATAACGGAGGCCATCTATCTGAGAATGTTGGATCCGAGCCGGAATATTTATAGCCGATGGACCTGAGCATCGGATCCCAGCCAGCCAGTACCAAGTAATGCTGGTGTCCCAAAGCGTTTTGGGACATAAGTCTTGTTACCGTATGCCATTTTTCAAGTCCCATCTGCCTTTTAATGCGTCTTTCTGTTCATGTAAAGCACGGTCGTCAGAAACCTGTCGATACGGCTGTTACTTCGTTTCCATAAACTGGTTTTATCAATATAATTCCTCATTCCTCCAGTGGTGATTTGAGAGCTTCCCAAAGTCAAACGGCACTGATCTGCTAAAGCTACGATAAAATGTCCTCTTCCGTTCTAGGGCAGAGTGCTTTTTTCTTTCTAAATCCTGAGCCATTGTTGTTGAGCTCTGCTGTTTATAAATGAGCAATCCTGACTCTGACATCATCATTATAATGTTCTGTCAGGAAAACTCTTGGGGGGGCCGCCAAGCTGTCGCGGAATTAGTCCCATTACATTTTGGGTTGTAACTCTACAACTAAATAAGATAAAATCAAGTATGATATGTCATATTGAAGGTATTAACTTGTTCTTTAATATTATTAAGTGAAAATGTATTTTTTGAGAAATTTTCATGGAAGAAACAAGCAAAAACTACTCTGTCACGGAATTACACAAAATTGACGTGGTTTTTTTTCCATGTTTTGTTTAACTATCCAGAAAGTGATGTTCCTATCATATTTAAGTTATGAAACTTCAATATGTTCATATTTAAGGTGTTTTTTTGTTAATGCTGTAAGTTATACAAACAAATAATGACTTTAACCCTGCTTTATGGGCAAGAAATTTCAAGAAGTCAATGTCACGGAATTACAAGAGGCAAATTGTCACGGAATGACAACAATAGTATAAATTAGTTTCAATGTATTTATTTCAATATATTATACATGTATGCATAATTATTTACATTTTAACAGTTAAGCAAAATATTTCAATGAGTTTTCCACTTATAATGACTAATCATAATACATACTTCAAAAATTTTTTTAATCTCCATGTCAACATTGGCTTGGCGGCCCCCTTGGGTTCACCGGAACACGTCCTTTTTTCTGTTTGTTCGCGAGGAAATGCAGCACAGATGTGTGCGTCATCTGCCGTGACCTGCTGCTGGCTAATTTGCATCGACCGAAAACAAAACGCCTCGTACCCTTGACACTGAAACACCTCGAGAGGTGAACGTGGCTTTGACAACCGAAACACGATAGTGAAAACACGCCACCGCTGAAGTTGCGAAACAGAAAAACTGAGAGCGTTTGTGAGGAATGAGATTACAGCTGCACAGTCTGTCCTCGTTAGAGTAATTAACCCCAAATTAGTGCTGAATTGGCTAAATTGAGTTGTGCTTTTGTGTGTGTGTGTGTGTGTGTGTGTGTGTGTCGCAGGGTGGGGGGTACAGATTGGTCGACAGATTTGACGAGTGAGCGTTTTCGGCGCACTGCATTATTTCTTGGCCGAGCCTGAACCCTCACATGTAAAGATAATGCGCAATAATTAAGAGATTACGAGCAGTAAGCCTTGACATTGGTGCCGTTGCCGGGAGACAGATGGGTATTGTGATGTAATGAAGGGGGCCAGGCTTTGTTCCCCAACCCCTCCCCCCAGGTCTGGGACTCATGCCCAGTCCCTGCAGGTGCTGTGTCCCATACATAATGGGAAGTGCTCCAGAACGAAGGGGTTACTGCTGCGAACAGCTTTAGTTATATTTAATAATCACCTGGGCTGTTTGAATGGGGCGTGTCCTGACAGTGCTGTGATCCCTCCCTCACTGTGTGTGAGCAGAGAGGAGAGCGGAATTCTGATTGGCTGTTTTCTGTGTTTGTGGTCTGGCCCCTGTGCTTGTTTGGAGCTGGTTGTGCGGGGGCGGTGTTGGTGATAACCGGCGCTCTCTGGACCCTCTGTGCTCTCAGACGAGGGTCACTGCGCTCCTCCATGTTTACTCCTGAACACGGGCCCACCGCTGAATGATCTCTGCTCCAATGAATAATGCAGCCATGTCTGTCTGACTGCCTCCCGGAGTGAGCTCAATATGCTGCTGGTGTCATGTGATCACTCCTCTGTATATGTGTGTGTGTGTGTGTGTGTGTGTGTGTGTGTGTGTGTGTGTGTGTGTGTGTGTCAGCGAGAGAGACCGAGTGAGAGAGAGAGAGATCTCTCTGCCCAGAGGCTGTAATAAGCGCAATCCTCAGACACTGTGAGTGATGATGATGATGATTGGTTGTTCAGATGGGGGGAGTGTTCTCCTCTCTCCTGGGAGCTCTATCGAATCTAATTACAGTCACAATAAACCCCTCCCCCCCTGCCCCCCTAACCCCAATCAGCTGCTCACGCTTGTGATGTGGGGAAACACGTCTCCTGCTCTGAGCCGCTCCCATCCTCCGCTGCTCATCATTGGCCATGATGGGGTCCGTGGGGCGGCCTGCTGCCTGCTGGTTTATCTGAGACTCGGATAGTTCTTGGCTTAAGTCCCAGTGCGGCCACATTAAGATCAGTGTCGCGGTTGGGCCTTCGGGGTCGGATTGGCTTCTGCTTGGTCTAATCAACTGTCAGTCACTTTGGAAAAATGAAAATTGGCTGGAAAATTGTGATGTAATGATGAGTCAGGAGGCCAAATGAACACTGGCCAGGAGTGTGCTGGACTGAGTGCTGTGAGGCTTTATTAGGGTTTGGCTGGTCACTCTTGCTCAAGGCTCAACTGTCGCTCCACATTAGTTGTGTTTGATGTGCCATATATGCCCAGGAGTGGCTCATCTGAGATGATCTGCACTCGAGTTTCCTGCCTCCATGAAACTCGGGCTGATTCCCTTCTCTGGGCCCCGCTCCGAGATCCGGAGGCTCCTGGAGAAGGTCGTGGCCCTGCAGAATGGTGCTACACAGGGTGGAGGCTGAAATCTTCACCCAGGAACGTTACACAGGACTCTTCCACCTCGGATTTTTCAACCCTTAATGATGACGGAAGGTGCCCCCATGACAGACATACGGACGGATGCTCAACAGACAGATCACATGATATAAGGGTTTGGGTTACAATGCAGGAAGAGGGCAAAGCATTGTCGGGGATGAACAATCTATGGACGCGGAGTCCGGGGATCAAAAATTTGGGGATGAAGAGTCCTTGAGCCACCAAGACAGTGGGGCAAACATTTTACCGTGCGTTACCATAGCAACTTGCGCTCATTGTCCTGCTTGGGCTGATATGAGAGGAGTAGAGACGACCTTATAATTCTCTGCTGTTGTATTTCCTACAACAGAGAATTGGGACATGGAGATGCACTGTACAGTGTCATGTGCAAAACTCCATGGAGATGCACTGTACAATGTCATGCGCAGAGCTGCATGGAGATGCACTGTACAGTGTCACGTGCAGAGCTCCATGGAGATGCACTGTACAGTGTCATGCGCTGAGCTCCATGGAGATGCAGTGTACAGTGTCACGTGCAGAGCTCCACAGAGGTGCACTGTACAGTGTCACGCGCAGAGCTCCATGGAGATGCACTGTACAGTGTCACGCGCAGAGCTCCATGGAGATGCACTGTACAGTGTCACGCACAGAGCTCCACAGAGATGCAGTGTACAGTGTCATGCGCAGAGCTGCATGGAGATGCACTGTACAGTGTCACGTGCAGAGCTCCACAGAGGTGCACTGTACAGTGTCACGCACAGAGCTGCATGGAGATGCAGTGTACAGTGTCACGCGCAGAGCTGCATGGAGGTGCACTGTACAGTGTCATGTGCAGAGCTCCATGGAGATGCACTGTACAGTGTCACGCGCAGAGCTCCATGGAGATGCACTGTACAGTGTCACGCGCAGAGCTCCACAGAGATGCAGTGTACAGTGTCACGCGCAGAGCTCCATGGAGATGCACTGTACAGTGTCACGCGCAGAGCTCCATGGAGATGCACTGTACAGTGTCACGCGCAGAGCTCCATGGAGATGCACTGTACAGTGTCACGCGCTGAGCTCCATGGAGATGCACTGTACAGTGTCACGTGCAGAGCTCCATGGAGATGCAGTGTACAGTGTCACGTGCTGTACAGTGTCACACTGCTGTTTAATAGCTAATGTTTATGGGTTTCCTTCCCTGGACCGCAGGTAAAGGGTAAACAGGCGGGGCCAAGAGGGGAAGTAGGATTGGGCCCCACATCTCCCAGCCAATCACCTGGAGACCTCCACTGATGACCCCACAGATGGATGGCATGTCATCGTCACTCATACTGACAGAGCAAGAGAACAGGAAATTCATTGGCAGGCTGAGCTCACGTTTTCAAAGAATGAGGCCACGTACCCCAGTGCATTATGGGCCAGCAGAGAGGTGCGTTGGGGTGATCCTGCTGTGAATTGTAAGTGATACTGTGCGTATCCTTGGCAGCAGAATTGAAATGCATGGCGAGGAATGTGATAACTTCTGTGCTGTTCTGCTTCAAGGATAGACTGAGGTGTCCTTGGGTTTCAGAGGGAGGTTGTTCACTCGCTTCGGCAGAATGCAGATTCCCTGACTCACACCGGCATTTTTATCATGTTTTAACTTTTATATCCCCTTTTCTTGGAGTTAAAGGCAGCTCGTATTTCTTCATTTATTTACGGCTCTATACTTACAGAGGCATTCTTTTGGAAGTAGGATGTGGGTTGGGGAGGCGGGATTTTGCTGAGCTGTGATTTGATTGCAGAGTGTCCTTAACCAGGGACTGTGTCTCAGTGCAAACCGTTAACCTTCCTACTGGAGGACTGCACAGGGACCCAGAGGGGTCTGAAGTTCGGACTGGGCCCCAGAGGCTGTGCCAGGATTGTGTGTGGTGTACAGAGGGCGTGTTCAATGCCCTGTTCTGCAGAGAAGTTTTTATCGTCAGTCTTTTAATCCTGGAATGAGCCATCAGATCTTTCTTTTCATCTCTTGTGTGAGATTTTGGCTCGACGCAAGTTTGTGTGCGAGACGAGTCACGTTTTATTTTCCCTTCGGCAGTTCATGACATCGACTACATTGTTTCACCTCAATGGCAGATTTATTTTTGTCATTTTAGGGTTACATGTGCGACTGACGTTCAGATTGAGAATGCCTTTTCTGTGCTTGTGGTGCCCCTGCAAGATGTTTATCCTTTAGCAAACTAACTGTGATGTAAACTTGACTGATCTCAGATCTGCCGAGAGGCGAGTGGATGCTTTTTGGCTGGCAGGTGAACACTGGTCCCCCTTTCGCGGACGGTATTGCAGCTGATCCAGGGACTGTGCCCAGCTGCTTTTGGAGGGGCTTTGGTGGGGACGGTCCCTGCAGCTCTCCTGGGAGCACACCTGCCCCCTCCCCCGCCCCTCTCGCCCCCGCTGTCTCTACTGCCGCTCGTCCCGCTCCGCTGGTTTCTGCCGAAACACCACCTGCGCCCCAGCGCCGAGTTACAGCCATTTCTTTTCTGATGGTGACATTTTTAACTTCTCATAATTTACTGTCAGTGTCCCGGACCTCCAGAAACGGTAGCTGTTTTTACGGCACGTTTTTTTTTTCTAAATTTTGAGAACCCCAGTCGCCAGCTGTGATTGCGACATCAGCATTAGAAAGCTCCGATAAACTGTCACCTGGGCTCTGTGGTCATTGATTTTGCGGTTTCTGTTCTGACGTCACAAACCAGCCGTGCCAAAGATGAGCTTCTGCCCTTTGACCCAGGCTGTTTTTCGTTCTCCAGTGGAGCTGATGTGGCGCTCCCTGTGTGTCGCGTGTCTGCCGCATCTGCTGGGGACAGGCGTGTAGTTGTCGATTGTGACCTTTCCAGAATATTTGCTTTTCAAAACTCTGCTGCTGTGAGGAAGAGCGAAACCAGCAGCAGCTCGGAGAGAGGTCAGCGCTCTCGTCCATCCGTCCGTCCGTCCCGCTCACAGGAAGCTGGGGAGTCGCTGTGCCTTTTGTCAGCGCTGCGTTTCCCCTTGAAATCTAATCGGCTGTGAATTTATGGCCCTGGCACCGTATCCGGCTCATTTACTGCATCTGTTATTAGCACTTGCCAGACTTACTGAGATGTGAATTCATTTACAGCTCAGCAGATATTTATTTATTTATTTATTCATTATGTAGAGGCAATTCAGTTTAATGCTGTGGCAACATTGGGATAAAATCTGCATTCCTGTGTGTTTTCTCATATCCTCTCAATTTTACGGCCCAGGCTAAGTGAAGAGCCTGGTGCTTAAAAAACGTCAGTCACATTTTCACACATCCTTAGGTAAGTATGGAGGAACATCTTTCATTGCGAGTCTCCTGCATCAATTTGCCTGAAATGGCCATTTTGTGACTTGAGTACTTTTGGCTCCAGGGCCTGAAAAACAAACAAAATCTGCAACGATTCAGTTATTCCGTAAAACTGATCAGAACAGTGTAGAATTTTTTGTTTGAAAACATTAATCCATGTTTGAAATGCTATTACGTGCAATTTTAGTTCATCTGGCATACAAGGTGATAAATTTCACATCATAATCATCTTGACTTTTTAAGATGAATAAAGTTGTACCCTGAGGTAGGTTTTGCTGTGTTCTTCTAAGGCATTGACTGCAGTGGGAGGAGTACTGTAATGCTTGAAAGCCCAGAGTAAGTGGAGTAAACGGTGTGAGGTCATTTGACTGTAGGTGTCGCAGTCCTGCTTTACAGCTGT
This sequence comes from Gymnothorax reevesii, assembly GCA_029721435.1. Lineage (NCBI taxonomy): Eukaryota > Metazoa > Chordata > Actinopteri > Anguilliformes > Muraenidae > Gymnothorax > Gymnothorax reevesii. Next base: position 27,113,543 of record CM056593.1, on the reverse strand, counting down.
GACTCTCGGGAGCCGAATTCCTCAGGTGTGAAAATGACCCTGCGGTTCGCACCTCGCCGTCTCTCTCCTCTCCAGACCCCGTGTGACGCTGAGATCAGCAGCTGTTGCTCGTGCAGGGCTGCAGATAAGGGCGAACTGAGGAAACTTTCTGTAAGCTGTGTCTCATTTTCATATCGCATCTTCTCTGACTGATACTGAAACTCTCGATTCTGACTGAATGCTGCAGGATATTACGCTTGTGTAATTCGGCTCAGTGCAGTAAAGGTCACTGGGTCCCTGACCTCTTCCCTCATCACATCTTCATATTCCGTTAGTTTCGCATCAAACGCACCTGGCATAGCCAATCACGAGCTTGATGAACTGAATGGAGGGTACTTCAGGTGGACCATATCAAGTGAATGGGTCCAGGCTCTTAACAGAGCTTTATAATGTGAAAGATATGGATACTTGCCTGGTTATTCTCTCCGTTAAGTTCATTTAATCCATGAGGTTTCTTTGAGAGCATTTTTCTCTTTTCCTTGATGCTATTGGAGAGAACCTGTGGTGGAGCCCATTCAGCAGTTTTGGGGTTAAGGGCCTTGCTCAAGGGCCCAGACGCACAGTTATTCCCAACTTCAGCTCTTCAGGGCCAGCTCAGTCTTCGAGTCTCACCTGGGGCCCGAACCAGCAGCTCTTACCTCACCCGACCTACGGCTTTTCACTGAGGGGCCTGACCCCTGACCTCTGGTCCTGCTGCTGAAGTGTTCGGGCTGCCAGTCAGTGAGCCGTTCAGCTCTCTGTGCAGATCTACGGTCAGCAGTACTGTAAACAGGAAGCTCCTGAGTGTGTGTGACTCATAGAGAGTCGCCCGCTTGTCTGTTTTGGGTTTTGAGCTTTAAAACCCACATACTGTACATTCAGAGGAAGATGCAGGCGTTTCACCTACAATCCAGTCATCGGAGAGCTTTGTGCAAATCTCTTTCAGCCAGGAAACCGCATACGCTTATCGACACGCTGAACATGCGCTGGGACTGACCTTCAGTGACGAACAATGCAACGTTAGCGTTTCACCAGGAAGACATACTTTAGCTGTGGGCGGAGGGCCTTCTCCGGTTTTCAGAGAGCAAGAGTAGAGAGAGAGAGGATTGGACAAAATCTGGCTGTTTCTGTCTGGATCGTTCATTGTGTTTGATTGACCTGCTCTCTCCGGTGCAGGGTGACGAGAGGATAATGGGGGAGGGTTTTTCTGATGCGCTCACTGGCGGTTCTTCATGGTTTGTTGTGAGAGGAGCTTTGTGTTCTGAGGACGGTGGATTGATTGTCTGTACCACTGGGAGCCTTTTATCTGCAGCGCTGCTCGTCTCTGAGTGTTTCTGCAGTGCAGCTCGGGCTCGTCTCGTGTTTCTGCAGCGCTGCTCGTCTCTGAGTGTTTCTGCAGTGCAGCTCGGGCTCGTCTCGTGTTTCTGCAGCGCAGCTCGTCTCTGAGTGTTTCTGCAGCGCAGCTCGTCTCTGAGTGTGTTTCTGCAGTGCAGCTCGTCTCGTGTTTCTGCAGCGCAGCTCGTCTCTGAGTGTGTTTCTGCAGTGCAGCTCGGGCTCGTCTCGTGTTTCTGCAGCGCTGCTCGTCTCTGAGTGTTTCTGCAGCGCTGCTCGTCTCTGAGTGTGTATCTGCAGCGCTGCTCGTCTCGTGTTTCTGCAGCGCTGCTCGTCTCTGAGTGTGTTTCTGCAGTGCAGCTCGTCTCGTGTTTCTGCAGCGCTGCTCGTCTCTGAGTGTTTCTGCAGCGCAGCTCGTCTCTGAGTGTGTTTCTGCAGTGCAGCTCGTCTCGTGTTTCTGCAGCGCAGCTCGTCTCTGAGTGTGTATCTGCAGCACATGGTCTCATTCGGTTTCTTTCTCCTCCCCCTGTTATTTCTCTCCCTGATCCTCCCTCCATCTCCTCCGTGGACGTTGGCAGGAGTCACACAGGGCCGTGTCTCTGTGTTTGTCCATCAGAGAGGGCTCAGCCGGATCTCTGAGGACTGGGTGTGTTTACTGCTGAGGATAATCTTGTGCTGTTTCAGCAGTACAGTCAGACTGTCTTCCCCCCCAATGCATCAATATAAATAAAGATGAAACGGAATAAAAAATGTTATTGTCTTGAATATGGGCGGGGCTCAGGTTCAAACATGGAAAGATGAGATGTTAAGAGGTTTTTGAAATTTCTTGAATTACCTGAATGTACATGAAAGTAATATATCACACACAGCTAGAAGGGCATTCGGTAGAACGCATACCTGCACCACTGATCACGGTCTCAATCAACAGGGTCCATCCCTAATGCAACAGCAACCTACCCTCCGAATTCCAGAGAGATCCGTCCGTTACTTCTTGAGTTATCTTGTGCTATTACAGACAGACAGACAAACCAACGCTAGCAAAAACATGACCTCCCCGGCAGGGGTAAATATGGGAAACATTGCCCCACCGGGAGCTGGCTAACTGGGGGTTTTGTCCCTGATTTACCCCTGTTTATATAAAGCCCCATAACATGGAGACTCCGCTGTTTTACCTCATGGCACGTGAACCTCCAGTTACAGTGATAATCTGGTGCTCATAATGACAGGAGTGATCAGTCAGACGGAGTCCACTAGTGCAGTTAACTGATGGTCTGTGGGTTTCCCGTCATTGTAATTCTCTCTCGGATGAGTCCGCAGCCTGAAGTGTGTTTTTCATTCAAATTAGCTGATGAATTGGTAATGTCAGAGTAATTGTGTCTTGGCTGGCGGGTGATTAATCTATGGGCCTTTATCAGCGGTGAACCGAATGAGCCCTACTCTATAGGCCTCAGTGCGTAACTGTGACACGCTGGGCTCCATTACGGCTCTGGGGGGAAGCGGCTCAGCGGGGCTTCATTCCCAGCTCATTTGAGGCTGAACTCGTGCCAATCTGCCTGTGCTCTGGAAGTTCCCCAGACACGAGCGGCTGACGGGTATCTCCATCTGAGCGTTGTGTGCGCTGATGTGATCCGTGAGAAGCGATAGAGCGGGTAAGGGAAGGGTCCTCATCAGTGTAGAGCCCACTTCCTCACTCCGGGGCCTGTGACGGGACTCGATGTGGCGGGACTTGAACCCTTAGCCTTCTGTGTGCAGGGAACACATTTACCCCTCATGCAGTGCTCCAGCAGTCTTACGCCGAACACTCCTCTCACTGCTAACATCATCTGCATCATCTGCAGGGCTGCTGGGTTTCTGTGTTCATGTATTTTCTGATTGTGTGTGTGTGTGTGTGTGTGTGGCTGTGATAGTACGTTGATAAGAGAGCAGTCTCTGGGTGGAGCAGTGTGACGACACGAGATCAGGCATGAGAGTCTTTCCGTCGCAGTCTTTACGTCTCTCTTGTTCCCAGACTAGCTGTAGCTCCTGTGCGTACCGCGTGCACGTGTGTGCATGCATGTTTACCTGCACACCTTCGTGCGTGTGCCTGTTAGCGCCCTCTTTCCTGCGTGTGTGAGTGAATGATTTTAAGGGCAGGAGTGATTCATTTGTGCGTCCTGATTGTCGGTCTCGGCGACGCGGCTCCTGAGCAGTGCTTCCCTGTCGCTCCGGTGCATGGGCTGTGTGCACGGTGAGAGGGCATAGATCTCACAGCGGATGTGCAGGTCCCCAGGGAGAGAGTTATGGTGGGCCGTCTGAGTCTCTGAATAAAGACCTAAAGGGCTGTGCTGCTGTAATTTATCAGGCTGCTTAATGCGGCTCTGGCCCTGTTTTTAAGTGCTGAATGTATTACAGTACAGCTCTCTACAGCTGTGTGGAGCTTCATTTTCATGCTGCGGACTGACCCCTTTATCTCTTCATTTGATACTCTGTGTGTGTGTGTGTGTGTGTTTGTGCGCGCGTGCGTGTGTGTGTGTGTGTGTGTGTGTGTGTGTGTTCAAGCTTTTGTCACCTATTGGGGACCTTTTCCAGTCTAAACACTGACCTTGTCGGGACCAGTAGTCCTAATGAGGACCAAAGCCTGGTCCTAATACGGCAAAACGTCATGTCTGAGGTCATGGTTGAGGTTGAAGAGGGTAGCTGAATACTGGATGAAACCTGATCCCAGGTCAGCTGTCCACCCTGTCCCGAGCATTGGGTTCTCATTCACTGAGAGGCTTTGGAATGACTTCAAGATGGACAACAGAGGAGAGAATTAACCCGTCAACAAGTTCACCACCTGTCCTATAACTTTTAATACCTAAATATTTCCTGGAGTTCTTGCCTGGAATAGTTTTCACAGTCTTCCATCCCGTACGAACATGTTCAGTAGCTGCTTTTCCCTGTTCTCAGGGTCATGCAATTTGCACAGGAATAGTTTTTTAAACACCTGCTGTGGTCAACTAAATGTTGATATTGTAGAAACAGTGGTAGTAATGCTGGCCACTTTTAGTTAAACGGGTTAAAAGGGCTGAATATCACTTTCTGAAGGCATCCCTGGCAATGAAAGTCCACGTGGACTGTAGTGTTTTCCATCGGTGTGTCATTTTGAAAATGGGGCCACGTCACTGGCTGTATTATCCAGGTGATCCCAAAACGGCTCAGTGAGGATTAAGTCAGGTGACTCAGCCGGCCTCTCAATATGTTGTCATTTCCTCTGCGGTAATCCTCAGCAGAGTTGCGATTTGGGTCACTGTCAAGCTGTAACGCAAAATTTCTTTGATGTAATCTGTGTGTGAATCAGGAGAGATTCTACATTTCAGAGCATTAGTGTGTGAACTTGTTGTAGGTCACTTTTATCTTAATGAGCGAAACAGTCTCACCTCATTGGCCACCTTCGTCATGTATAACAGAATAAAGTAACAGAAGTAAGAAGTTTTGGAGTGTTAATGTGAGTGTATGATACTAATGGAGGTTTCGCTCAGTTGTTAGTTTTTGCGGCGCTGTCAGTTCGTCCGTCTGTCTATAGTCTCATTCTCTGGGCCTCATCCCGAACGTCCCGATCGCTGCATCGCTGCTTATTTGAGTCTCCGCTGGGAACATCCTCAGGTGCGGTCTGGAGCTGATTTACACAGCCTTTGTTCAGATCTTCTCATTGGAATCTGCAGCGCTCCGATCTGATAACGCAGTGTCAGTGCTAACGCTGCACAGCGGCTCAGAAGGAGGCCGTTGCTCTCCGCTCCTGCCCGGCGCTGCACAGCTCATACAGCAGCCGGTTCTCCGTAACGCCGGCTGCCTGATAACTGCCTTATTTTCTCCGACAGTTCCTGACGCTGTCTAACATCTGCCAGTGAGCCGCTCAGTCTGTTCCATACCTCAGTAAATCATGGATTTAATGGGCTTTTCTTCTTACTGACCAATCACTGACAGTCTCTGACCGATTGCTTTTTGAAGAGTGGGTTTATTTCCAACATTTTTACTTTGGTGGTCCTGAGGTCAATGCTTTCAGTTACCTATGGGGATTAAGATTTGGTTTGGTCTGCCGTGCTCAGAATATTCAGATACGCATTTGTGATGATGCGCTGCATATGGCTGGGGTTCGAGCAGAGTAAATGCTGTTGCTGCACAGAGCTGATGAGAGCAGATGTGAAATATCTATCCTGAGGAGACCTGCAGTGATTCCCTGCCTATGTGAGTCTGACCAATCAGCTGTCGCTTGCATCTCAGTGGCACTGGCTCCGCCCCCTCCAGGCTCTGCTGTCAGAGTGAGGAGAACGGAGTGATGGGGGATGGAGGGATGTGGATGGAGGGATGAAGAGAGGGGTGTGAGAGGGGAACGTTAGGCCCTGAATCCTCTCTCTGGAACGGGAGAGGGCAGTTCTGTATTGCAAATATTTTCTGCGCATTGATTTTATTTTTAGTACTGTACTCAGTGCAGAGTAATTCCTTATGCTTATGTCGAAGAGCCTATGCAGTGTTTTCATCATTCTGAAGCTTCTGTGAATAGATCAAGTGTCGCATTATATCAGCAGAGGGTCATTGAATTTTGCTGGGTAATATTGTTGAATTCTGCAGACCAGTGATGTTACCTCAGTGGGGTTATGCAGGGGTTTTTTGGGCGCCACTATGCTGCGCTGCACTGTGTACGTCACCTTCAATATGCACTCTGGGACGAATGCCAAGCTCTCCGATTACGCTGAAGCTTCAGTGTGTTCGCTCGCGGGCGATCTGTGAGCGTCTGAAGTATTGCACAGAAGAAAGACCGCAGAGAGCCGAAGTGGGGATTTCTGCAGAGATCCTGTCCGTCATTGTTTATGTTTTCTTGCCCAAATCACAATCCTGATATTTTAAGCTGTCGTACATTTTTATTAATATACTTGCTTTCTTTTGAGAAATATTATTTCCTCTTCCTGGCGTGAATTAAGGGTGACCCGATTGTGATGTATTGCAAACTGTAGCGTGAGTAATGATTTTTGCGAAAATAATTTGTCAGTGATCTGATGAAAGACACAGATTTCTCATTTGACTCTCATTTGAATATAAGTGTTGGACCCCTGACTGCTAAACTGAACCGTTTAATAGATGATGACGACACAACAAGTGATGATCAACCAAACCTGCGTTGTCTTTCGAAGTTTAAGCGGAAAATTCTGAAAGGAAATGAACTTCAGGATGTATTCAGATTGAATTGGCGAAGAGATTGCTTGGATCAAACTCAATATGAATGGAAGTCTGGCCTCTGCTGAGTTTTTGAACCCCTGACTGTGCGAATGCTTGCTTGGCAGGTTCAAGCTTCTGTGCGTATGTGCTGGCACCATCTAAATAACAAACATCATTGAAATCCTTCAAAGCTGCTGCACTACATTTCGCTAACAAGCATCGCAGTTTTCCATTATAACTGTTCCATTGTGTGTAATTGTTTTGTTTATTTAACATCATGAATAACATGTTCTCTTATGTTTACTCATGCTTTAGTTTTTTGATTTGCTTCGGTCTGTGTGTTTTTCTGTTTGGTTTGACATCGGCTTGTGTGTGTTTCTTTCTGCTTGTGTGACTGTAGCTTTGTACCAATGGCTTGAGGCAGATCGGCTGGGCAGGAGCCCTGAGGCTTCAAATGAAGGTAAAAACCACCGCTAACCCAGCGAGTACTCGCCTCCTCCTGTATCCCCATCCGCTAACCCAGCGAGTGCTCACCTCCTCCTGTATCCTCCTCCGCTGACCCAGCGAGTGCTCGCCTCCTCTTGTAACCCCCTCTGCTAATCCAGCGAATGTTCGGCGCCTCCTGTATCCCCCTCTGCTAACCCAGCGAGTGCTCACCTCCTCCTGTATCCTCCTCCGCTGACCCAGCGAGTGCTCGCCTCCTCCTGTATCCCCCTCTGCTAACCCAGCGAGTTCTCGCCTCCTCCTGTAACCCCCTCTGCTGACCCAACGACTGCTCACCTCCTCCTGTATTCCCCTCCCCTAACCCAGTGAGTGCTCGCCTCCTCCTGTATCCCCCTCCGCTGACCCAGCGAGTGCTTGCCTCCTCCTGTATCCCCCTCCGCTGACCCAGCGAGTGCTCGCCTCCTCCTGTATCCCCCTCCGCTGACGCAGTGAGTGCTCAACTCCTCCTGTAACCCCCTCTGCTAACCCAGCGAGTGATCGCCTCCTCCTGTATCCCCCTCCGCTGACCCAGCGAGTGCTCGCCTCCTCCTGTATCCCCCCCTGCTCACCCAGCGAGTTCCCGCCTCCTCCTGTAACCCCCTCTGCTGACCCAGCGAGTGCTCACCTCCTCCTGTATTCCCCTCCGCTAACCCAGTGAATGCTCGCCTCCTCCTGTATCCCCCTCCGCTGACCCAGCGAGTGCTCGCCTCCTCCTGTATCCCCCTCCGCTGACCCAGCGAGTGCTCGCCTCCTCCTGTATCCCCCTCCGCTGACCCAGTGAGTGCTCAACTCCTCATGTAACCCCCTCTGCTAACCCAGCGAGTGCTCGCCTCCTCCTGTATCCCCCTCCGTTAACCCAGCGAGTGCTCGCCTCCTCCTGTAACCCCCTCTGCTGACCCAGCGAGTGCTCGCCTCCTCCTGTATCCCCCTCCACTAACCCAGCGAGTGCTCGCCTCCTCCTGTATCCCCCTCCGCTGACCCATCGAGTTCTCGCCTCCTCCTGTAACCCCATCTGCTGACCCAGCGAGGGGGCACCTCCTCCTGTATCCCCCTCCGCTCACCCAGTGAATGCTCGCCTCCTCCTGTATCCCCCTCCGCTGACCCAGCGAGTGCTCGCCTCCTCCTGTATCCCCCTCCGCTGACCCAGCGAGTGCTCGCCTCCTCCTGTATCCCCCTCCGCTGACCCAGTGAGTGCTCAACTCCTCCTGTAACCCCCTCTGCTAACCCAGCGAGTGCTCGCCTCCTCCTGTATCCCCCTCCGTTAACCCAGCGAGTGCTCGCCTCCTCCAGTAACCCCCTCTGCTGACCCAGCGAGTGCTCACCTCCTCCTATATTCCCCTCCGCTAACCCAGTGAGTGCTCGCCTCCTCCTGTATCCCCCTCCGTTAACCCAGCGAGTGCTCGCCTCCTCCTGTAACCCCCTCCGCTGACCCAGCGAGTGCTCGCCTCCTCCTGTATCCCCCTCCGCTAACCCAGTGAGTGCTCAACTCCTCCTGTAACCCCCTCTGCTAACCCAGCGAGTGCTCGCCTCCTCCTGTATCCCCCTCCGCTGACCCAGTGAGTCCTCAACTCCTCCTGTAACCCCCTCTGCTAACCCAGCGAGTGCTCGCCTCCTCCTGTATCCCCCTCCGTTAACCCAGCGAGGGCTCGCCTCCTCCTGTATCACCCTCCCCTGACCCAGTGAGTTCTCAACTCCTCCTGTAACCCCCTCTGCTAACCCAGCGAGTGCTCGCCTCCTCCTGCATCCCCCTCCGTTAACCCAGCGAGGGCTCGCCTCCTCCTGTATCCCCCTCCGTTAACCCAGCGAGTGCTCGCCTCCTCCTGTAAACCCCTCCGTTAACCCAGCGAGTGCTCGCCTCCTCCTGTATCCCCCTCCGCTGACCCAGTGAGTGCTCAACTCCTCCTGTAACCCCCTCTGCTAACCCAGCGAGTGCTCGCCTCCTCCTGTATCCCCCTCTGCTAACCCAGCGAGTTCTCGCCTCCTCCTGTAACCCCCTCTGCTGACCCAGCGAGTGCTCACCTCCTCCTGTATTCCCCTCCGCTAACCCAGTGAGTGCTCAACTCCTCCTGTAACCCCCTCTGCTAACCCAGCGAGTGCTCGCCTCCTCCTGTATCCCCCCCCGCTGACCCAGCGAGTGCTCTCCTCCTCCTGTATCCCCCTCCGCTGACCCAGCGAGTGCTCGCCTCCTCCTGTATCCCCCTCCGCTGACCCAGCGAGTGCTCGCCTCCTCCTGTATCCCCCTCTGCTGACCCAGCGAGTGCTCGCCTCCTCCTGTATCCCCCTCTGGTAACCCACCGACTGCTCGCCTCCTCCTGTATCCCCCTCCGCTGACCCAGTGAGTGCTCAACTCCTCCTGTATCCCCCTCCGCTGACCCAGCGAGTGCTCGCCTCCTCCTGTGTCTTCCTCCGTTAACCCAGCGAGTGCTCGCCTCCTCCTGTATCCCCCTCCGCTGACCCAGCGAGTGCTCGCCTCCTCCTGTATCCCCCTCCGCTGACCCAGCGAGTGCTCGCCTCCTCCTGTATCCCCCTCCGCTGACCCAGCGAGTGCTCGCCTCCTCCTGTGTCTCACTCTGTTAACCCAGCGAGTGCTCGCCTCCTCCTGTATCCCCCTCCGTTAACCCAGCGAGTGCTTGCCTCCTCCTGTATCCCCCTCCGCTGACCCAGTGAGTGCTCAACTCCTCCTGTAACCCCCTCTGCTAACCCAGCGAGTGCTCGCCTCCTCCTGTATCCCCCTCCGTTAACCCAGCGAGTGCTCGCCTCCTCCTGTATCCCCCTCCGCTGACCCAGTGAGTGCTCACCTCCTCCTGTATCCCCCTCTGCTAACCCAGCGAGTGCTCACCTCCTCCTGTAGCCCCCTCCGCTAGCCCAGTGAGGGCTCAACTCCTCCTGTATCCCCCTCTGCTGCCCCAGCGAGTGCTCGCCCCCTCCTCTCTCCCCCTCCGCTGCCCCAGTGAGTGCTCAACTCCTCCTGTCACCCCCTCTGCTACCCCAGCGAGTGCTCGCCTCCTCCTGTATCCCCCTCTGCTAACCCAGCGAGTTCTCGCCTCCTCCTGTAACCCCCTCTGCTGACCCAGCGAGTGCTCACCTCCTCCTGTATTCCCCTCCGCTAACCCAGCGACGGCTCAACTCCTCCTGTAACCCCCTCTGCTAACCCAGCGAGTTCTCGCCTCCTCCTGTAACCCCCTCTGCTGACCCAGTGAGTGCTCGCCTCCTCCTGTATTCCCCTCCGCTAACCCAGCGAGTGCTCACCTCCTCCTGTATTCCCCTCCGCTAACCCAGTGAGTGCTCAACTCCTCCTGTAACCCCCTCTGCTAACCCAGCGAGTTCTCGCCTCCTCCTGTATCCCCCTCTGCTAACCCAGTGAGTTCTCGCCTCCTCCTGTAACCCCCTCTGCTGACCCAGCGAGTGCTCACCTCCTCCTGTATTCCCCTCCGCTAACCCAGTGAGTGCTCAACTCCTCCTGTAACCCCCTCCGTTAACCCAGTGAGTTCTCGCCTCCTCCTGTAACCCCCTCTGCTAACCCAGCGAGTGCTCACCTCCTCCTGTATTCCCCTCCGCTAACGCAGTGAGTGCTCAACTCCTCCTGTAACCCCCTCCGTTAACCCAGCGAGTGCTTGCCTCCTCCTGTATCCCCCTCTGCTGACCCAGCGACTGCTCTCCTCCTCCTGTATCCCCCTCCGCTGACCCAGCGAGTGCTCACCTCCTCCTGTATCCCCCTCCGTTAACCCAGCGAGTGCTTGCCTCCTCCTGTATCCCCCTCTGCTGACCCAGTGAGTGCTCGCCTCCTCCTGTATTCCACTCCGCTAACCCAGCGAGTGCTCACCTCCTCCTGTATCCCCCTCCGCTAACCCAGTGAGTGCTCAACTCCTCCTGTAACCCCCTCCGTTAACCCAGCGAGTGCTTGCCTCCTCCTGTATCCCCCTCTGCTGACCCAGTGAGTGCTCGCCTCCTCCTGTATTCCCCTCCGCTAACCCAGCGAGTGCTCACCTCCTCCTGTATTCCCCTCCGCTAACCCAGTGAGTGCTCAACTCCTCCTGTAACCCCCTTCGTTAACCCAGCGAGTGCTTGCCTCCTCCTGTATCCCCCTCTGCTGACCCAGTGAGTGCTCGCCTCCTCCTGTATTCCCCTCCGCTAACCCAGCGAGTGCTCACCTCCTCCTGTATCCCCCTCCGCTGACCCAGTGAGTGCTCAACTCCTCCTGTAACCCCCTCTGCTAACCCAGCGAGTTCTCGCCTCCTCCTGTATCCCCCTCTGCTAACCCAGTGAGTCCTCGCCTCCTCCTGTAACCCCCTCTGCTGACCCAGCGAGTGCTCACCTCCTCCTGTATTCCCCTCCGCTAACCCAGTGAGTGCTCAACTCCTCCTGTAACCCCCTCCGTTAACCCAGTGAGTTCTCGCCTCCTCCTGTAACCCCCTCTGCTGACCCAGCGAGTGCTCACCTCCTCCTGTATCCCCCTCTGCTGACCCAGCGAGTGCTCTCCTCCTCCTGTATCCCCCTCCGCTGACCCAGCGAGTGCTCTCCTCCTCCTGTATCCCCCTCCGCTGACCCAGCGAGTGCTCTCCTCCTCCTGTATCCCCCTCCGCTGACCCAGCGAGTGCTCGCCTCCTCCTGTAACCCCTCCTCTCTCCTCTCCTCGGCTCCTGGCCCTGCTGCTCTCTGTCTGACCCCGGCCCCTTCCTAAGATATGCGTCAGGGTCTTTATTATTCCAGCGTATGCCCGCACGTCCCATAATCCTCTTGGTCTCGCTCCTTTGTTTTCACCATTAGTCCTTCCTTTCCTGCTGTTGTGGTTCTGGAGAGTGCCTCATGTGTTCGCCCGAGGGAGATGAAGCTGCCGCAGTGATGAGGCTTCTGAGCTGGACTCTAACCCCCGACCCCTGTCTGCTCCTGTCCGTCAAAGCTCGCCCGCCTCGTGTGTCAGCCAGTCATGCAGAGGGGCGGGGCTACGGGTGTGATTCACTGGCTGCTGTTTGATTTGAGTCAGTTTAGTTTGGTCATAGGGTGAACTGTCCTGACAGGAGAGCGATCTTTCAGCAGGCCGTACTGTGAGTGCAGATGTTGCAAGAGGAACATCACAAACACTGAGAGGACAGTGTCCTGTTTGGCCTAAGCCCTGCTCACGCATAAACAAATCTTCATTCCTGACGTGACTGTCGGCTGAGATGAAACTCTGCCTGGAATGAAGTCCCTGCTGCTCCCTTAAGGTGATTTTGGCTGCACAAATGGGGACACTGCAGCACTGTGAGCTTTGTAGCAGCTTATTTCCAGTGAAGAGAGACACAGTAGCGATGAACCAGTGACCTTCTCCAAAGACTTGAGCATGGGGATACCGCTGAGTCTCGAGCTCTAGCATTGTGCAATCTCCTCACTGTCGAGTGTCAGCAGGGAACTCATTCATGTGCACAATTCATGTGCAAATACAGAAAGAGGCAGACGCGCGCACACACACTGACACACGCACACACACACACACACACTCAGCCCACCCGTTGTTCTCACACTCCTTCAGCTGGACTGCCGGCTGGCTGTGTTTCGCTCCTCACCTGTAATATCACTTACAGGAGCTCGTATCTGCTGAGACAGTGAGCATCAGTATGCATTATTCATCCTGCAGCGCCAGAACAGTTCTATCAAAGCGAGTCCGCGGCCTCCAGTGACCTGTACAGTCTTCTGAGGAAGGAGGGGAGCACAGCTGGCCAAGCTTGTCTTCCACACTGCCCCCTCAGGTGTGGAGGAGTAACAGCGCTGATATCAGCACAGACAGGCCTGCAGGCGGAAGGTTTAAGTTTAAAGAGGAGGGAGTTCCGCTCTAATAAGCGCTAAAGCTGATTCATAATTTCAGGACTTAATTAGCTTCGGCTTTAAAGCTGGCAGTTCCACGCTGCTGAATGCACAGCTCGACGGGAGCCCCGAGCGGCCAGGGCGAAGGCCTGGCGTCCGGCCCAAAGCTGTTTATCAGGCCGCCCCGGGGGAACTGCTTACTGATAAGGAGCACTCAGCATTCAGGGCTAGAGTTCACCTCAGCTTGGCTTTATCTCCAGTGCTCCCTGAAGCTAATGCAGCTGTCTCATTAGTTCTGTCTCTGGGGTTTCGGTGCCGAGTTACCCTGCAAAGGCGTTTTTTTCCTTGCATGGTAAATTACTGCCTGCATTGACCCTTGTGGTTTACGTACTCGAGAGTCATGGCCAGTTCTGTCCATTAAACACGACCCCGGTCCGCGGTCGACTCGCTCTCCCCGCGCTGACCCTGACCCTGCCTGCAGAAGAACACGGCGGTCGATACAAACCACACATCGCGCACATCGAAAGCTCATTCGTCTCACGTCTGTCGACACTGAGAAATGGGCCCTTTGTAGCCTGTGATGTAGTGATGACATCACAGTGTAACTCCTCAGGGGAGGGGCTTAGAGCAGCCTTCCTCTGCAGTTATAAAATGCCACGGACCGTTTTTAAAATTGGGAAAACGGTCAGTGTTGAGACGCTGATTTGGCCCAAAGACACAGTGTGTTTACTGCATGTCACTGTTTCCTCAGCCACTTCAAGATCACTGCTTTCCACAGAACACTGTGTTCATTATTCATTAATCATGTATTTTCTTTCTGGTCAAAATGTGTCTGTGGATTGAGGTCGGTCAGTATGCGGAGAGTGACTCGGTGCCTGTGTATACCTATGGGCAATCTTAGCTTAAACCTCAGGAACATTATTTTCAGGGAATTGCTTACCTCGCTGCTTGACAAATTGGCCTGTGTGTTATGAATGTGTGCCATGCTGTATTTTACAGACCGTTCATTGCTTGGTATTTACTTCATAAACTCCAGAAACGTACTGAATATTGTGTTACCCTTGTTTTGATGGTTAAGGTCTATGGTGCTCATCCCTAAAATGAAAATATTTCTCTTGATTTTAGTGTCTCTTTAGTTTTGGGTGATTAAAGGCCTGTAAACCGAGGCATTGCTGATTTGCGCTGGTACGCAGCACAGCCCTCGGGCTCAGTGCTGGCATCAGGAGTGACATCACTCTGCGCCAGCACAGTCAGTGTGGAGAAGGTCATGTGGCTGCAGCTGGCTGCGGGGGCCTGTGCTCAGTGACTCACTGTGTGATTCTCCTCTGTCTGTGGGGCCTGCGCAGGTCTGCGATGTAGCAGAGCAGCAGGTGTTTTTATGGTGGACCTCATGCTCCGAGAGAGAGAGCTCTGCGTTCTTCGAGTGATGATGGACCGGGTCCCGGAGGGGGCTCCTCTCGCTCTGTCGTTTCTCTCTATCCCTCTCTCCCCACCTCCTTCGCTCCCCACACAATGGGTCTGTGTCTGCTGCAGGACAGGGCTTTACTGTGCAGTCCTCTCTCCCTCTCTCTCGCTCTCTCTCTCTCAGCTGTGAGCCTGGCCTTGTGTCACACAGCACAGATAAGTCTCTAAGCTGAGGAGAGTCTGTCCCGCGCCTCCGTTCAGCTCATGGCTGTAGCACTGCTAACACACGTCTCACACACTGACTCCAGGGCGGAAGAAAGTGAAGTTCTGCCCTGAGGTTTATCGGCTCTCTGATGCGGCTCAGTTCTCTGTGCGCTGATCCATAATCCTGCATCGTAATGCGGTCGGCAGCAGTAAATATCCTCGCAGTGTTGTTATTTCAGACAGTACATATTTGTATCGTGACACACATTTAAAGGGCCAGTCCCGCTTGGTTCCCGTCGATATGGAAACGCATGAATAGCCTGTGCATCCTGTCACTTTAATTTGACAGCATTTAAATGCACCTGCATCACTTTGAATGAACGATGCTGGGATGACAGCTCTTTGCAGTAATGTCACTCCGTGCCTGTAGTGGTTGTTTACACACAGTACACGCACTTGAGTGTGTTAGGTTCTCACTCACATGCAGGCGCACACGAGGCCTCGCCGCTTTGCTGTATCCGCTGCTGTTCAGTCCCACTGAGCCGAATGGGATTATCGTTTCCCAGTTTATCCCTGTTAACCCTTTCACTGCCGTCAGCTTGTTTCTCGGCCCCTGGATCGGTCTCTCCATCCCATACTGTTCTCCTGAGGCTCCTGTTCGACGCGTCCGAGCCAAACGCACCTCCTAACCCGCCTCCTCGCCCCTCCCTCTCTGTTTCTCCTGCAGGGGAGAACTTCCAGCAGAGCCCCCTCAGGAGGACCTTCAAGTCCAAGGTTCTGGCCCACTTCCCGGAGTGTGTGGAGTGGAACCCCTTCGACCAGGATGCCATCAACATGGTGAGTGTGTGTGTGGCTACTCTGTGTGTGTGTGTGTGTGTGTGTGTGTGTGTGTGTGTGTGTGTGTGTGTGTGTGTGTGTGTGGGGCTGCCGTGCGCTCGGAGGTTTGGGGGCAGAGCGGTGCAGTCGCCACCCCTCTTCCTGGTGATCCACCAAAATGGCGGTTTTGGCAGACCTGCCCCCAGTCTGCGAGCAAAAATGGCCGCCAGGCTCCCCCGCCCTCACCCCTTTGATACAGGGTCACATTACCCACTGCAGGTTTAGATTGTGCTGCGCTGGGACAGCGGCTGTGTTAAATAATGCAGGGCTGGGTGTGTGATCACATGGCTGTGAGCCTGTGCCGCACCAATATGAGCTTCTGTGACCGACGCTGATCTAATTCACCGGGCAGAACCCGAGAGATTACCCACTGGGCATGTGCACAGTCAACCTGCGCAGGAACAAGTGAAGTTACTTACTGTCCCAACGCACATTTCACATGTACACTCAGGCTGTTTGTTTCGCACTTCAAACCACTGTATTAACCATTCTAATCCAAATGTGTC
The DNA here is from genome assembly GCA_029721435.1 of Gymnothorax reevesii. NCBI lineage: Eukaryota > Metazoa > Chordata > Actinopteri > Anguilliformes > Muraenidae > Gymnothorax > Gymnothorax reevesii. Next base: position 27,097,764 of record CM056593.1, on the reverse strand, counting down.
ACTGCCGACGCATATGCACACGTCATGTTGTAAGTACCGCAATTCCCATAAGGTTTACGCTGCCAAAAAAATCTTACTCTTCCCGAAAGCAGAGAAGCTTCTGCCCACAGGTGACTACGGTGAACATGGCAGCACGACACTCCCAGGACTTTTGAATGGGGCCTGAAAGGGTTAACAAAACTGCATGTTGTTATCATCATGCTTTCAGATGGACTCTGTAATGAAGTTAAAAAGTGACGTAACGTAACAGTGTCACGTTCGTAATGCTGCTGTTTTGATGAAAATGAAAGTGAAAATGTAAATGCGGGTATTTAAAAATTTTCCCACTCTTTTTATGTTCAGCTGCACCATCATTATTGAGAAATCAAAGTGTCTGCTTAAGACTTTAAAGTTCATATCAATTCTGATATCGTATCTCCCCCAAATGCCTGTCTTTTTGTGTCACATCTAAAATGCACAATATAGGTTTCTTTTTTATATTTATTTATTTATATTTTCCTGCTTATTTTCTTTGGATTTCCCCTCATTCAAGTGGGTGCGATGAGGATAATAATTAATAGTTTTATTTCTGTATTTATTAATGATGGCAGTTAGTTTTCATCATATCAGAAATAATTTTTTCTGCACCATATTTTTATCTGAATGTCATGTCCATAATGTTGGAATTTCCCTGTCTTATTTCCTGTGCGTGGTTGCGTGGGTATTTGTTTGTGATTGCATGCATGCATGCGTGTGTGTGTGTGTGTGTTTGGGCATGTGAATGTTTTTCATCTGACTGTACGGGAGTGTTTGTGTTTATGCGATGGTGACTGTGTCTGTGCGGACGTGTATGCGCGCTCCTGCACGTTTGTGTTTGTTGGTGCTTGTGAGGTGTCAACACGCATGTGTTTTATGCGTCATGCACAGAGCAGATACTGCTCCATTCTTGCTGTTCGATCAGTCGGACACGCTGTCAGGGTTTCCTGTGAATCCTGACTGAATCTGGCTTATTTTCGTGCCCGAGCCCCCCCCGCCTCGGGAGGCTGAGAGTGTGACCAATCCGCTTGAGAAACTCTGGCAGCCCTTTCCGTCCCCCCTTTGTTTCGACAGGAAGGAAATTGGGAGGAAATATTGATGTGCGAGGCTTACAGAAACTGCTCACAATGGAGCGAAATGGCAGCGTTTATCTCCCGCCGGCAAATATGTTTTCCAGGCCCGTGATGTGCAGTAATAACAATGGCTGTGTATGAGATTAAAGATCTGGCCTTTACTGGAGTTACACCCCCCAGAGGAGAACAGCAGGGCCCTGAACTCCATGGCTTTCAGTGCTCAATGCAATGCATTTCAGATTTGGGTTAGATTCCTTCATATGAAAATGACATGAAATCTCTTTTTTGCTTCGCAAACTTTTTAAGTTTATTTTATTTATCCAATCAGAATGAACTCTGTGTTATTGTCACATTTGAGAAAAATGTCACTGAATATTTGCTTTATTATCTGCTTTATTCTGTCATGGGAATGTGAAAGAGTGTTTGTGAGTTGAGTAAACGAGGATAAATGTGAAAGCGTGTGAGTTGAGTAAACGATGGTAAATGTGAAAGAGTGTGAATTGCATAAATGGGGGTAAATGTGAAAGAGTGTTTGAGTTGAGTAAATGAGGATAAATGTGAAAGCGTGTGAGTTGAGTAAACGATGGTAAATGAAAGAGTGTTTGTGAGTTCAGTAAAGGAGAGTAAATGTGAATGAATGTTTGTGAGTTGAGTGAATGAGTATGAAGGATGTAAATGAATGAGAGTGGAGGGATGGCAGCTCAGATTAGCTGGTGTAATTTGCAGGCCATATACCCCAGTTAAACAGAGACACATTAAGGGCTGCTGTAAAAGGGCCTGGATGGGCCCCGGGGCTCAGCCTCTGTCGCTCGATAATGGCTGCTGTAAAAGGGCCTGGATGGGCCCCGGGGCTGATTGTTGACCTCAGATGACTTTGAAAGGCCAAACTCGTGGTCAGGGAATGTATTACCAATGTGAAAAGATATGACTTGGAAATTGCAAAAAAATTGTCTCTCAAAAAACTCTGGCAATCAACTCACCTTGATATACTTGATGTACAGCGCTAGTGCCATTTTGACTGAATCGACGAAAGTGGGTCTAATGGGGGCGCTGTACTCAGATGACCTTGAAAGGTCAAACTTGGTCAAGCAAAATGTTACAATTTTAAAAGGTTCCTGGGCTTGAAAATTTTGAAGATTGGGAACATACGTGCATTGAACACTTATAGGAAGTCATTCATGAACTTTTATTTGGTGGCTTTGAACTTGACCTTCGACAACCTTCGAAGGTCAAATTCGCATAGTGAAATTTCAATGACTTCAACGACCAAAACTATTACAGATGGAGCTTAGGTTTGTATTGTGGCTTCACTCTCTCTACCTTTCTTATCCCTCTCTCTCTCTCTCTCCCTCGTCTCGATCTCTCTCTCCCTCCCTCCCCAGCTCTGCATGCCCAAGGGCCTGTCCTTCCGGACGCAGGCGGACGAGCGAGAGCCTCAGTTCCACTCCTTCCTGATCACGCGGGAGGATGGCACGCGCACGTACGGGTTTGTGCACACCTTCTACGAGGAGGTGACGAGCGCTCGCATCTGCTCTGCCATGCAGACGCTGCACCACATGCACCAGGCCGAGCAGAGCCCCGGCGCCCCCTCCCCCTCCACCTCCACCTCCTCCTCCGCTTCCTCCAGCATGGACTCTCTCGCCAGCAGCCTGGACGAGTCCGAGGCCGGCCCCGCCCACAGAGTGGAGGGCGGGGTCTCGTACGACGCTGCGCGGGACACCCTGTACGTGTCGAAGGCGCTGTGTCTGATCACACCCATGCCCTTCATGCACGCCTCTCGCCGTTTCCTGTCCCAGCTGCACCGGGCCGTCGCAGGCCCCTCCCCGCCCCCCCTCCCGCTCGAGAGCTACATCTACAACCTCCTGTACGAGGTGCCCCTCCCACCGCCCGGGCGCTCCCTCAAGTTTCACGGAGTCTACCAGCCTATCATCTGCCAGCGCCCCGGCCCCGCAGAGCTCCCACTGGCCGACTTCCCACTGGGCGACGCCTTCCAGCTGCTGGGGGTGGAGAATCTGGTGCAAGTGTTCAGCTGTGTGCTTCTAGAGATGCAGGTCCTGCTGTACTCTCAGGGTGAGCTGCTGACAGAGACAGGATATATTTATGGGCTTTCACACATGTACAGGGTACATTATCCTGCTGTACTCTCAGGGTGAGCTGCTGACTGAGACAGGATATATTCATGGGCTTTCACACATGTACAGGGTACATTATCCTGCTGTACTCTCAGGGTGAGCTGCTGACTGAGACAGGATATATTCATGGGCTTTCACACATGTACAGGGTACATTATCCTGCTGTACTCTCAGGGTGAGCTGCTGACAGGGACAGGATATATTCATGGGCTTTCACACATGTACAGGGTACATTATCCTGCTGTACTCTCAGGGTGAGCTGCTGACTGAGACAGGATATATTCATGGGCTTTCACACATGTACAGGGTACATTATCCTGCTGTACTCTCAGGGTGAGCTGCTGACAGAGGGACAGGATATATTCATGGGCTTTCACACATGTACAGGGTACATTATCCTGCTGTACTCTCAGGGTGAGCTGCTGACAGAGACAGGATATATTCATGGGCTTTCACACATGTACAGGGTACATTATCCTGCTGTACTCTCAGGGTGAGCTGCTGACAGAGACAGGATATATTCATGGGCTTTCACACATGTACAGGGTACATTATCCTGCTGTACTCTCAGGGTGAGCTGCTGACAGAGACAGGGTATATTCATACATACTGCACTGTACCATACACTGCTCACCCACACACCTCCTGTGGTGCTGACGGGTCCGTCTGTCCTCTGGCACTCGGCAGGATCCTTCAGCCCATAAAAAATGCATTAGCAGCTATAGATCTGCTTTTGCTATAATATATGTGTTGGGTAACTGAGCCTCACGCCTCAGATATGTGAAATGACCATCTCAATATCGGTGAATGACCGACCCGAGGGACGGGAGTTCAGTTTTCATGCGTTTGTCACTTGTCTAATCTTTATTAATGAGATGCGCTCCTCACTGTGAATCAGAATCCTGTATTAAGAGCCTACAGCCAGCAGCCTCAGCATTTCTCCTGTCATTCAGAGATGCAGGTTCCTCATGAGAGCTTAAATGTCCACATGACCTCATTCTTTTCTCTTCCGTTGCTGTAGTTGACTTGCTCGTAATCATTACAGTAACTGCTGCTGTTCGGCTCCTAATGAGCAGTGTGTCATTTCTGGAGCTGTGCAACTGTAGTGCTGCTGATTGAGCTTTTGGATACGACATGAGGTCTCCGCCTCCTCAGTCAGTGTTTAGCAGTTAGCATAAATGAAGAGAATAGGGTTCTGTCTTCTATGTTAACAGCGTCTATTTGAGCTGTCAGTCAGGACTCATTTCGCATCATGTCGGGCCAGTATGTCTGTGTGTGTGTATGTGTATGTGGGGCTGGGTTTCGCTGCGGATCAGCAGGAGGTTCAGTTACTTGGCCGCATGCTGTGACCTCGGCGTGACCCCGCTCTGGCTCTCTTATCTCTCACTGCAGCGCTACGTCCTTCGGCGTGACCGAGAGAGTGTTGTTGGCAGGCGTGCCTCTCGCTCTCTCCTCAGGAGGGACTGCAGTGCACAAACCAACCCCCCGCCCCCAAACACACTCACAAACACAAACACACCCCTCTCTCGCTCCTCTGTGGAGGCAGATGGTGTGATCGTGGACCTTTCCTTCGAAGGGGGACAGAGAGAGACTCATACTGATGAGAAGCCTGTGCCTGTTTAGTAATCAAGAGATCCTTTAGCTCTGTCGCCTCACAGCAAGAAGGTTGTGGGTTCGATTCCGGCCTGGGGCCTTTCTTTGTGGAGTTTGCATGTTCTCCCCGTGTTCACGTGGGTTTCCTCTGGGTTCTCCGGTTTCCCCCACCCACAAAACATGCATCATAGGAACACTCCTGCCAGTGTCCCTGACCAAGGAACTGGCTTTAGAACTGGAGTTGGTCCCCGAGCGCCGCTCTGTGGCTGCCCACTGCTCCTAACTATAGGATGGGACAAATGACCCCACAGGGTTCAATAAAGTGTATCTTATCGCATCTTATCTCAAGAGAGGAGAGCACTGTCTAATCAGGGAGGGTTATGGTACTCTGTGCCACTGACCTCAGTGCCAGGACGTGATTGGCTGTTGCATCGGCCAGTGAGGGAGACTTTCAGTTCTCGGCCTGGTTTTTTGCCAGCGTGCAAAGCGCCTGTAGCAGCCACACACATCGTGTATGAATGTCGTTCTCTCTGTAGCTATAGTTAAGGATCCTGCTGTCATGCAGTAATGAGCCATGACTTAGCATCTTAAATTTGGCAAACCGAAAGTGCGGTGTAGATGAAATTGACTGGAAAAAAAACCCCATTTGTTAGCTTTTTAGCCAGTTTTGCAAATTACAGGCTGCCGCAGCACTTGATTGCTCATATTATGACTGAAGCAGTTCTGCTCCCAAGATTTAGTATTTCCGGATGTGCTGTGTAGAGATTTGGCGGCAGAAGTTCTGTGCTCGGATTTTCTCAGATTAATGCTCTACAGCTGAGTGGCTTAGCAAAGTGTGCTGTCATGAAGGCATTCAGCTCATTATGGAACAGTTTAGCGATGCAGATTTTCTGCTTTGGTTGTTGTGTTTTTAATGAGTGTCAGCATGGAGACTGTTATGAAGCAGGTTTTTGGGAATAAAAGTAATTTAAATGTAGAATCAGGGAGATTAGAGCATGTGAAATTTCTTTTAAAAAGCACATGTACCGGGGTAATTTGCTAATGAAGTGTTGAAAGCTTCAGTGAATTCATATTGCTGGCTCTGTTCGTACACAGATTACTGTTGGGTTTCATTTCAAATGCGCAATCCGTCTTTCAGGCAGTTATTTTAGCTGAACCAAAATTGAACCTTATTTTTTTGTCGCTCTTAGATTTCAGTTTTTTGAATTCTTTAACCCTTGAAAGACAAGGTTTGTAGGATTTTTTGTTTTTGTTCAGAATCCTGGCTCTGTGATCTGTGTCAAATGGTTACCAAATCCAGCTGGGGTTCGCCTGTCGCCTCGGGGAGATGATGTGTGAGGGTGTTGCAGTGGATCTGTGTCTGTAAGGGCAGTCGTGATCGGGCTGCTGTGCTCTTAAGTTCTATTCCAGCCAATCAAGGCATAGGGTGGATCAGGATAGGGACCGGATTGGGGTAGATGTGATCTGCGAATGTGTCTGATCGTGGAGTGACTCCGATGGATTGTCGTTTTGCCAAAAAATCCTTTTGTTGAGTTTTACTGTAAAGTCACACATTCAAGCACTTCTCTCAAGTTCTCTCCGTCTCTACCTCTGTTAAACTGCATTTAAACCCTAAAACCAGCCCAGGGCCATAAAATAAGATCATAGATAAAACTTTTTCATGCATTAGTAAATCCAGAATACATTTATGTATTTTGCAGCATGACCGAATGTTGATCTCTCATTCACTCTCTCTCTGCCTCTCTGTCCGTCTCCTCTCTGTGTTTGTCAAGTGCACTGATTAATAGTTGCCATCTTTGATTAAGCGAATTGTCTTGCTGGCCTCTACAGCATTTTTAGCTCAATTGGCACTAACGAGCTTCTCTCTCGCTGTGGAGCAGGAGACTTCATGATGTAACGGTTGGAAATGATTTGATTTTGAGCGATTATGTGGTCAGGATGGGGAGTCCTGCTCCACTCTCTTCCGCAGATGCGTGGCAGGAATGTTCTGGAAATGTCTGAGAAGAGGCTCTACTGTAATGTGAAAGCTGACAGTCTGAGGGTAGATGCACTCTATCAAACCCTTGCAGGAATCACAGTTCTTTCATATTGTTTCAGTGACACAGTAACCAAGGTTTAACATTTAGGTCTCTGATATTTCCCTGCTATAGCTAAAAATGCGCTCTGAGAATGAGGGCGTTCTGTGATCTTCTCATCAGTTCTGTGAGCTCGCTGATTTAAGCCCCCGGCCCTCACGCACTCGCTCAGGACACATTACCGCCGTAAATCTGCTCCAGATCCGTGCTAATAAAGGCTTTGAGATTGAGTGGACCTCACCTAGCATGGCGCTAATAGCTGCTCCAGTCAATAAAACATTAGCAAAGCCAGCCATCCTGCACCTGATCATGCGCAGATTTATATGGATATTGAAAGTAATTACTGTTTTGTTCAAAAGGTGCCATATTTTCCTTTCATTTTACCCTCACAAATATTTTTAAGACTGTGTATTTATGAGCTTAGCCTGTCACCTGTGGAAGGTTTTTAGATTCCGTAATAGTGGTTGAATACATGTGACTCTGGTCTTGAGGCGTAGACTGTGCAGCAGTGTGTATCTGCCTCTCCTGCATTGTGATCCTTTGCAGTGCAGCCACACGAGCCAGTGCTGCCAGTGTGGGGGATGGGCGTCCTCCATTAGCTGCATGGGGATTTCTGATATCTGCACGCCAACCAATCAGGAGCCAGCGTTTTAATGCGCTGACCAATCAGAACAGCAGTGTTCAGCTGAGCTAATGATGCCGAGAGTGAAGAATGAAGGAGGCTCATAGCTGGCAGTTATAAACGCGTTAGCCGAGTCGGCCGTCATCCTGGGAGTTGCACGCGCAACGGATTAGGGTTTCAGTGCTGCCTTGGAGCTATGAGCTCCAGCCTGCTTCGCTTACAGCGTGAGGTTGTGCGCGCGCTCAGTTATGTCAGAGGTGCGCCCTCTGAAACCAGCGTGTGTAAAGGAGACGACAGGCCTTGTAAATGAAGCAAGTCGCTCCTGGATGAGAGCTCCAGAGTGTGTGTGCTGTGCCTGGATGAGAGCTCCAGAGTGTGTGTGCTGTGCCTGGATGAGCGCTCCAGAGTGTGTGTGCTGTGCCTGGAAGAGAGCTCCAGAGTGTGTGTGCTGTGCCTGGATGAGCGCTCCAGAGTGTGTGTGCTGTGCCTGGATGAGCGCTCCAGAGTGTGTGTGCTGTGCCTGGATGAGCGCTCCAGAGTGTGTGTGCTGTGCCTGGATGAGATCTCCAGAGTGTGTGTGCTGTGCCTGGATGAGCGCTCCAGAGTGTGTGTGCTGTGCCTGGATGAGCGCTCCAGAGTGTGTGTGCTGTGCCTGGATGAGCGCTCCAGAGTGTGTGTGCTGTGCCTGGATGAGCGCTCCAGAGTGTGTGTGCTGTGCCTGGATGAGCGCTCCAGAGTGTGTGTGCTGTGCCTGGATGAGAGCTCCAGAGTGTGTGTGCTGTGCCTGGATGAGAGCTCCAGAGTGTGTGTGCTGTGCCTGGATGAGCGCTACAGAGTGTGTGTGCTGTGCCTGGATGTGCGCTCCAGAGTGTGTGTGCTGTGCCTGGATGAGCGCTCCAGAGTGTGTGCGCTGTGCCTGGATGAGAGCTCCAGAGTGTGTGTGCTGTGCCTGGATGAGCGCTCCAGAGTGTGTGTGCTGTGCCTGGATGAGCGCTCCAGAGTGTGTGTGCTGTGCCTGGATGAGAGCTCCAGAGTGTGTGTGCTGTGCCTGGATGAGCGCTCCAGAGTGTGTGTGCTGTGCTGAGCTCTTCCTGGAAAACGGGGCAGTGATGTCAGGCTGAGTGACAGCCAGCAGTGGCGCTTGACTTGGAGGATGGGCGATGGAGATGACATCATCAGAGCTGCTGGTGACGCATCTGTCGGAGAAGAGCAGTGAGAGATGGGGAGATTCATCAGGGGTTAATTCCACTGTGAAAAAACCTGGAGCTCTGATATAAACATGTTCACAGGCTGGATAACTGTAGTTTACCTGCGCAAATGTGAAACTGGGAGCCTGGAAGCTATTTTATGTTTGCTTTGGTGATTACAAATCGAGAAAAAAAGACTCAACAATGAGCGGAGTGCATTTATCAGAGGAAACCTCATTATATTCCATGTTATTTGGTTTCGGCAGCGATGTGTAACACACTGCGGCTGTGCAATCATGGGTGGTATTATAGCAGATCTGGACAGCTGATTGCTTCAGACAGCTGATTGCTCCCCCCCCCACACATACACACGCGCGCGCACACACACACACACACACACACACACACACCCCACTGCAGTCAGAGTTTACTCGAGGTCGCCCTGGGGGATCCTGGGGGATGGCAGTGGGGCTGAGTTAATTCTATTTCGTGATTTAATGCAGCCTCGAGATGAGGGTCGCTCCTGCAGTAATTAACTGTTAAGTAAAAGTGCAGAGATGGATTTTCCAGTCGGAGAGACGGAGAAGCGGGGAAAGGCTGGGCGCAGAGTTCAGTCCAGGACGGGCGTATCGGAACATAATGGTGTTACTCTGTGGCTAATGGCTGCTGTGAATCCTGCTCTCTTCTTCTGTGTTTTCTAATGCAAGCTCTCTATAAGCTGCCTGACCTGCTCAATCTGTATTTGTTTCATTATAATTCATGAAGAATTTTCCCCCACACGACCCGTGAAGAGGACTATTTCAGCTGCATCATGGGTAGGTGGGTGGGACGAGTGAAGATGGGCTTTAATGAACTGGGTGTTTCGGACACACAGTTAGCCTTGTGCCAGAGACGGAGCTCATTTCTGCCCAGTGCTGATGGTCAGCTGTGTGTGAGTGAAACTTGCAGAAAACGGATCAATCCTGGTTAATGCTTCAGCAGTAGGATTTTTGGACGTAGAACTAGTTGAAGAAAAACTAACCTGTGCGCAGTTCACTCGCTCTGCCTTTGTTTACGGGGCTTTACTGTGGTTCTGTCCTCAGTTTGGAGGTACACTGGTCCAGCCGAGGGGAGACGCTGAGCTGCTCATGTTTATCAGTGTCTGAGTGAATATTTACTCATTCAGATCTCACACATGACACAGTACAGCCGTAACAAAATGAACTGAAACTTGATATAGACACTAAATTAATACACTGGGTGGCGCACTGCAGCACTATGAACGGTATTATTATCATTATTAGGAGTGTATGGAGCGTAACTCTCTCTCTCTCTCTCTCTCTCAGATTACCAGCGCCTGATGACCGTGGCGGAGGGCCTCACCACGCTGCTCTTCCCCTTCCAGTGGCAGCACGTTTACGTCCCCATCCTGCCCGCCTCGCTGCATCACTTCCTGGACGCCCCTGTGCCCTACCTGATGGGCCTGCAGTCTAAAGAGGGCACTGACCGCTCCAAACTGGAGCTGCCGCAGGAGGTACGGGGCCGCCGCGCCAGTCCTGACTCACTGCACCCGCTCGTTACTCTTATCTTCACGACTCTTCCGCACTCACTCACTCACTCACTCACTCACTACACTTCCACACTCACTCACTCACTCAGTACACTTCCACACTCACTCACTCACTCACTCACTACCCTTCCACACTCACTCACTCCCTCACTCACTCAGTTCACTTACTCCCTCACTCACTCCCTCACTCACTACACTTCCACACTCACTCACTCACTCACTCAGTACACTTACTCAGTCACTACACTTCCACACTCACTCACTCACTCACTCACTCACTACACTTCTACACTCACTCACTCACTCACTCACTCACTCACTCACTCTCTCTCTCCCTCGCTGGTGAGTTTGTGACAGAGGCTCTGTTGGGCTCTCAGCTGTGAAGCTTATTGTTATTCAGGGCTGCTGGAGCCACTGTCACAGCTCACTACACTCTGTGTCGTGCGTGCGTGCGTGCGTGCGTCCGTCCATCCGTACGTCCGTCCGTCCCTCCAAATGTAAGGAACCAAATCAAACTGCTCAGGGGGCAAAGTGATGTCGGCCTTTTAGCAGCGACGCGCAATCTCTCACCACATCTCCAGTCTCTCTCCACATAATGACACAAAACAAAAATAATTTACCTCAACGGCTGTGGCAAATCAAAATCTGTGCCCTTTGGAAACCAAATATAAAATATCGTTAATTGGAGCCAAAATGGAGTATTCGTCCTAATGGGAGCAGTATTCTGAGCAATGTTAGCCATCGTCTTACACCATCTCAGGACCGTCACTGGAGGCGGGCTTCGTCCTTCCCAAACTCCTTTTCCACTCCCTTCCCTCGACTTGCGTTGGAGTTGAAAAGATTTCTGCCGGGCCTGGGGTCCTAAAAGCATCTCCTGTTCAACAACAAAGCATGACGTTGAGCTAATGCAGGAGAGAAGAGCAGTAGATCACTTACCAGAGCACTGCTGCTGAAGCTCTGATGATGGATTGTCCGGGAGGTACGCTGTGGGCTTTCAGCATTCGCTCTGCCCCAGTTAAGTGCTCTTTGTGCGCGAATGGGCCGCCTCGTGCCCTCACTCTGCCCTGAGTCCCATTCCACGCACAGTTACAGCAGCTCTTTTCAAACTGGGTCCTGCTTGACCCTTGTGAACACGGCATTTTGTTCCAGCTGTGGTGGTAATATCAGACTTTAAACAGGCCATTCCCTTTCCTTATTGAAAAGACTTGTATGTTTTGAAGGCGCACGTATGTACCCTGTAACTATGCCGCGTTCGTATAACATTCATTGTGCTTCATTGCAAAAGAGCCTGATATGTCCTTTATAATCGACCAAGAAACTGGGACATTTGATAGAGAGGACTTCGAGCATAACGCTGCCAATAACAAGCCAGGCCTTTTATATAAACGATGCACAATCCTCGTCATGAGTCAAACGACTTTAATTAAGGGTAAGATCACAAAATCATGAACTGCTGCTTTAGTCTTGACCTTTGACCTCAGGATTGACGGACGTGATTGGCCATGGAAATGCATGAGGACGTATCTTTATGCAGGACGTGGGCTCGGTAAATCAGGCAGACGGAGGTTATGATGTTTGGGCTCTTTAATCAGAGGAAGTTGAACATTATTGATATAAAGGATGGAAAAGGCTAAATGAGCAGAGCAGAGGCGGAGAGTCTGAGTTTTATACTCGCAGACGAGATGCATATAACTGAGCCTCCTTATTCTCTCAGTCAAGGCGAATTTGGGTCGGCCTCGCCTGAGGAATTTATACGCTGAACTTCATTAAAAAAGGGATCTGGATTCTCTTTTATCTTTGCAAACTAGGCCAAACCTTGAAGGAAGTAGAAGTGTATATTTTGGCCATCAGCACAGTGGGTACGTTCTCTCAGCATCCGCGGGCGAAGAAAGGCACCGTCAGCAGTAATGGGAGGCTTTTATCTTCGAGAGGGATCAGCTTGTGTTACGGAAATCAGTTTCACTGGCTCCTTTTTTCCAGTTTTCATTAAAGAATGGGTCAGGAAAGATCTGCTTAAAATGGTTCGGAAAGGGAAAGGTACTTTAATACTGTGCTTTTCGTTAATAATACTGTTTTAATGAATACGTGGTATATCGGCTCGCCCATAAAAGTGTATTGCGCTCCCAACAGCCAAACATTTCCTCAAACTGTGAGACTCAACGTTTGTTAGACATATTGAATATTCTGTGTCACATAGCTGTCGTAACACATTCAGCTGAAACAAACGCATCTACTTGTCACATCAACGATGACATCATGCCCTGACAGGTCTTAAAAGTGTAAGAAAAGGAGACGATGTGAGAAAAAGGTCATTTGGTGAGTTTTTCTGAAATCATCCAGTTCTCTTATCCATCTTTCAACATCAATGAAGGTTAATGGTGGGAGGGTGATGTAAACTCCGTAACGGGTACAGTTCCCCGTGCATTAATAGCGACGACTCCTGCTCGTTATGAGCCGACGAATCTCTCGTCATGGAAGACCCTGCCACTCCTCCTTTAAGGTCATCACGAGCTCATCCAGAACCCGCGGTTGCTCCTGCGGAAACTGCACGCCTCAACATGTCCCGCACGTGCTCAGTAGGACTGCGGTCAGCTTGAACACGCGGGCCGTTGCATTACCACAGCTGTCTCCCGCTCCGCCCTCGCCCGATGTGGACGAGCGCTGTCCTCCGCCGGAATAAACTGTGGGCCCACAGCACCAGCACATGGTCTTGCGATGGGATGGAGGATCTCATCCCTGCGATGAGCTGCGGTCTGCATTCCCTGCAGAAGGACCCGGAGATGTGTCCTCCGGCCATCGATGTGCCACCGCAGAGCATCACTGAGGCCCCGCCGTATCTGTCATCCTCAGCCGCCTGTCGCCTCTGGAATATTCTCCAACACGTCTCCATGTCCTATTCTTTAGTCGGAAGAGTCCAAACAGAGGCGAGACTCCTCGGTGAAGAGCTCTGGCCTCCTGTCATCCAGGGTCCAGTTGTCGTGATCCGTGGCCCGCTGCAAATGCTCTTCTGCACAACGTCGCGTCAAAGGAACTGGTCTACATGACCACAGTCCTGCCTCACGAAGACAGCGGCACACAGTTTGTGTAAGAACATGCACACCAGAACCGTTCTGCCCATCATTTCATGGGGTTTGTATCGGGATGACGTCTTCCCTGAATGACCACAAACCGATCACCAGCGCCCCCGGCTGCCCTCTGCCGACCTCCCCCCTGCTGCTGGGAGACACCTCCAGCGTTCTCAGAGCGGTTCCACACGCGGGTCTCCACACTCTGTGAAACATTTAAAGCTCATGCCACCTGTTCCTGTGTCCCACCGTCTTCCTGCATTCACCACCCCCCCCTTCCCCCACCACATCCTCACTGCTCAAACAGCGTCTTCGGAGATGCCTTCGCACATTAAATCAAGAAAAAAAACTGAAAATTCAAGTCAAATTGTCCATTCGCTCTGATTATCGTAAACACAAACTCCCACGAGCTCACCAATGGACAGCAATGTCTACGTCATGCACGTGCAAAATGTGATTTCTGATGCACATGACAATCAAGATCATTTTTAAGGAACCATAAATTATTATTAATATAGTTCAGTTTGTTTCCCCGAAATGTAAAAATTTTTACTGACCAGTCAGTCAAAACATCCAATATCCCCATCAACTGTTGAGTATTGTATATACTCCGTTTAATAGGTGTTCACTTGCTCTGCGGTATCAGAATTGGTTCCATATGTATTTCGTAAACTCTGCCATGTAAAAATTTTAGCTAGTCTTTCACATTAGTACTATTATATTCACTATTGCTGGATTGATTCTAAAACGTTTGAGCCAGTCAGTGTTATAAATGTGCCATTGTTTGTGTGATATTTTAGCCAACCAACAGAATAAATGTGCCAGTCTGTCATAAATATGTCAGAAGGAGTTAAAATATTTGCACTGTTCTTGTTATAAACATGTTTATCTGTGCGGTAAATGCGTCAGGCTGTGTTAAATGTTGAAGCCTGTCTGTGATGCTCAGTGAGTATGCAGCCGTCAGGCCGAGTCAGTTTGAGTGACAGGCCTTTGTACCAGTCACGGATTAGTGTTTCTGCCTTAAGAGAAAGCTGCGTCCCGTCGAGTTTTCTGGAGATTTCCGCGTTGCTCTCTGCGGAGATTGTGTGGTCCTTCAGTGGAACAGTCATTGTTTTACAGCACATAAGATGTAAGATCGTGAAGCCGCTCGGTGATGTACTGCACATAAAATTTCAGGCGTCTACAGAGCGATGAGGAAGGAATGCGAGGTGAGAGAGAGAGAGCCAGAATGTTTGAGACGGAGCTCAGCGGTGACTGTAATTCATCAGTAGCAGAGCCAGCGCCCAGAATCCATCTTGTCTGTTATAATGGCCATCTCTCGTTCCTCTTATTTTAACCCTGATAGTTTCTGAGATCAGTGAGTCAGCTCTCATTTACCGTCCTGAGTCGCTGCGCTGAACCCTTTACACTAAGCGGCAGTCTGACAAATCCGTGAGAGGATGAGTGTAAACCTGTCTGGAGCCTGTCGATCAGTTTTAGACTCAGTACAGTGATATTCAGCAATTCTGGGCTCTAGTGTGTATATATGTACAGACACTCAAACGCTGGCCTGTCACAGATGCACACACATTCCCCTAAAACATATATAAAACATTTAAAAACATCTATACACTCTTGCATGCTCGTACACACTCACTCTCTCTCTCTCACACACACACACACACGCATGCACACCTACCTTCTCACATACCTGTGCATGTTCAGATGCATGAATACTTTCAGGACTGCGACATGAGCTTGAGTCCTCAATAAATGACAGAAAGTCTATTGTGCTAAATTTTCTCTTCAAATTAAAATGGCTCCAAGGCCTGTCTGATGCGAGACAGTGAACATATTAATTCCTGCAGAGCTTATTAGCACCCAGAATGGCAGCGACATCATGTGATACCGGCCTGTGTGCGAACAGCTGCTGAGAGGAATGCAGTTTCCCCAGAGTCCAGGCCATCTGCGCTCACGCAGTGTCCCTCTTATTTCTGCTGAGTCACTGCCAACTCGAGCCTGACGCCTCCTCCGCTGGGAGCCGCAAGCCTCTCGTGTTGGGCTCTGAAAAACTCTGCTGAAATGATTCGGGAGTTTAAGGCGCTGTTTGTATTTCTGAGCATGGTCAGGCGTAAGGGAGGCCTGGTGCTCCTGGGAGGGGGGTGCGGTTGGTTTAACGGCAGTGTGTTTATTCCTCTCTCCAGGCAAATCTGTGCTTCGTTGACATCGACAACCACTGCATTGAGCTGCCGGAGGATTTCCCACAATTTCCTAACAAGGCGGAGCTGGTCCAGGAGCTCTCGGACGTGCTGCTGCAATTCGGCATCACGTCAGAGCAGGCCACGCCCACCAGGCCCAGCCCCACCCAGCCGAAGGGCGTGGCCCTGCAGGAGCTGGTGGATGACGGGCGGAACGGTAATCTGGGAGGGGAGGGGCTGGCGGTGCTGGAACGACTGCAGGCACTGGCCAAACGCACGGGTGTGACGGTGGCTGCCGTGGAGACGGCTACCATGGAGACGCTGGTTCAGGGGGTGCGGTCTGCGGAGGAGGAGGAGGAGCTGTGGAACGCCAAGCTGAACGTGCAGCTGAGGGAGGTGTTCGCCGGCCGATTCACCGCCATGTTCGCCGACTACGAGGCCTTCGTCATTCAGAGCGCCCCCGACATGGAGGCTTGGCTCACCAACCGCGAACAGATGCACAACTTCGACAAGGTCAGGACGCACACACAGATTTACACACACACCGCACGCAAGCACACACACTCTCTTATCAACCGGGAACACATGTGAACCTTTGACGAAGCGTGGATCTGTATACAGACAGGCTCTCTGATGAACACAAGCCGACACACACACGTGGTGCGTACACATGAACACCCGTCCGCACGCGCTCTGACATCAGTCATACCTGCGTTGGATTTCATTTAAAGATGAGCTCTGTCTCAACACGAGCTCCTGCCTCTCATGAAGTATACGAGCGGAGTGAACACTGACTGAGTCCAGTAGAGCAGTTAAATTCCCTCATCCAGACCTGTGCTTTAATCCCTCCTCTCGCTGAGAGTCTCCCAAGTCCTGTAGCATCAGAATGAAAACCCTCTACAGCTGAGAAGCACCGAGACCCTCTCCAAAGCGCAGGGGGGAGTCTCTCTCTGCCTCTGACCCTCACCGAATCCCCCTCTCCTCAGTCTTGGTCCATGTCAACTGGGTACAAAAAATGAACTTTTGGACATTGGTGGCTCTTAATTTCCTAGCCCTTGTAACTATTAGTTTAGACATATGAACAATTCCCAAAAGTCAAATATTAGGACCATCAGCAAATTCCCTCGGATTTTACAGCCTTCTAAAGTTCTATCCCTCGAGTGGCAATTTTCGAACCTGGAGTGGGGCAGAACATTTCTTTCAGTAAATATCTCAGCGGCTATACAAGCCACATGGCTGAAATTTCGAGCACATAGCAAGTTATACCCAAGTGATTTTATCAACCAGAAAAATGAGCCATTAATCCTTTACTTTCTGAATAGTATGGCCTCAAATGTTGCCAAAATTTAGGTTTTTTCACGTATTTCGGCAATTTAGGAACGGGTCAGAATTTAATGGTGTCTGTTTTGTTTGATAGTGACCAGAGTGCTTGACTGATCCATTGTAAAAAAACATTTGATACCTGCTCTGATATTTTTATAATGGGGCCCAAAGACAGTCACAACTCAAGTGGGGATTATTCCAAATTTGAATTTGATAACCCATACTGAAGGCTTATGGCCTTGTCTTGTACATCAAGTATACAGGAGTGGAGACAATGAACTGAATGGTCTTGGGCATGGGCTGTACGGTGATGGGGATGGACTGTACGGTGATGGGGCGAGGCCTTTCCACGAGAAGGGGTCGGACAGTTCAGCCTCTGAGACTTCGCAATCACTCACATATCTCAGAACGATTGCAAAGTCTCAGAGGCTGAAGTGTCCAACCCCTTCTCATGGAAAGGCCTCGCCCCATCACCGTACAGTCCATCCCCATCACCGTACAGTACATGCCCAAGACCATTCAGTTCATTGTCTCCACTCCTGTATACTTGCTGTGCATTTGTGTACATTGCTTGTGTACAATATGTAAGTGGGTCAGAACCCCAATCCTGATGAAAATACACATAAAAAGAGGCTTCAAACACATTTCTCCCCTTTTCCCCTGTCAACACAAGGCCTTCAGTATGGGTTATCAAATTCAAATTTGGAATAATCCCCACTTGAGTTGTGACTGTCTTTGGGCCCCATTATAAAAATATCAGAGCAGGTATCAAATGTTCTTTTACAATGGATCAGTCGAGCACTCTGGTCACTATCAAACAAAACAGACACCATTAAATTCTGACTCGTTGCCAATTTATGAGGTTGGCAAATTGCCAAAATATGTGAAAAACCTAAATTTTGGCAACATTTGAGGCCATACTATTCAGAAAGTAAAGGGTTAATGGCCCACTCTTCTGGTTGATAAAATCACTTGGGTATAGTTTATGTGCTAGAAATTTCAGCCATGTGGCATAAATAGCAGCTGAGATATTGAATGAAAGAAATGGTCTGCCCCACTCCTGGGTCGAAAATTGGGGGTAGAACTTTAGAAGGCCATAAAATGTAAGGGAATTTGCTGATTGTCCTAAAATTCTGCATGTGGGCATTTTTCACTTCCACATACACAGGATTAAAATTGGAATTGAATCGGGACAAGGCAATGTCCTACCCCGTACCCAGCTGACATGGAACAGGCCCTCAGAGATGGATGGGTCCATACTGTTCACCGGTCTGTACAGGATACACTAGCACTGAATTCAGACAAAGGGAGGCGGTGAGAAATCTCTCAAGCGTTCGCTCCACGGTAACAATACAGTCATCTGTACATCTCTTCACATGTTTAAAAAAACAGGCTTTAACGGAGTGAATTATTCATGCGCTCAGGTCCTCCGAGGCTGTGGTCGATTCCTGTATGAAAGTCAATCGGGCTGTGATGGATTTCTTCGGTAAATTAGCATTTATTCTCCCCATCGATTTGGCTACACGGCAGGAGCTGCATGCAGGCCAGCCGGTGCCTGGTGTTCAGTGTTATCGGCCTGGGAGTAAAGCTGAGGCCTTGTGGTAAACCGGAGTTATGAGGAAAAACACCACCTGCTCACCTTATGGCAGGAGTATTCGGCGTCTGTAGAGGTGCGGAGTCTGGCTTTCGGTCCAGCCGTGCAGTAACACACCTGATTCAGCCAATGAAAGTCTTTGGCCCGGATTCTGTAGTTTGATTGGTGGAAGCAGGCATGTGACTGAAAGCTGCACCCGCAGTGGCCCTTTCTGGATAATGTTGGGTCAAAGGAACC
This sequence comes from Gymnothorax reevesii, assembly GCA_029721435.1. Taxonomy (NCBI): domain Eukaryota; kingdom Metazoa; phylum Chordata; class Actinopteri; order Anguilliformes; family Muraenidae; genus Gymnothorax; species Gymnothorax reevesii. Next base: position 27,079,122 of record CM056593.1, on the reverse strand, counting down.
CGTGTTTATGATAGGTTTATGTACAGAGAGCTTTCCTGAAGGCCACTTAATCTGCAAAGGGACGAATTGGGACAAATGAAGCTCTTAAGAAGCTGTTCATCAGTCTGACATCAGTGTCAGCTGTACATTTAGTGTGTGTGTGTGTGTGTGTGTGTGTGTGTGTTAAAATGCATACACTTGCCTCACTGAAAGCGGTGAAATGGGCATCTCTCATGAAAGATGGGTCTCTCTCTCTCCGCTGAATGACCTAAACTGTTGAACAGCCCTCACTGTGTGAATATCCATCAGACTGAGTTCGGACTGATGGGGATATGAGATGCTGCCTCAACTCCGCTAAGGCTCTGCTTTAGTAGGGTGAGCTACAGACGCCTAAATGTGCTTATTTTACTGACTTTTAGGTGTCTGTTACCGCTCGGCTCTCTCAGTGATTCGTATTTTTATTCTGAGGTATTTCACTGCGGTTAAGGTGCTCTTTGTAAAAAGCTTGATGTAGTGGGGACCTTTGAAAGTCAATGATGGGTACAGATGTTTTTTTTCGTACAAGGTCTAATGGCTGGTTTATTATTTTCCCTGTCAAACACTGGCAGAAAAGACTGAGTTGCAAAAATAAGACGAGTAATTTCATGAGCGTAATGAGCCTGACGATCTTACTGCATTCAATCGACTGCAACGTTATCCTGTTTTAAGTTACTGTTCGCTTGACAGTTTGAAATAGGAATTTTCTTAGACTGTCGGCATATTGTTTCAATGTGTCAAAATTGCCACTCAGTGTTCACAGTATTTCTGTCCTTTTGTGAAACAGTTTGTTAAAGTCACGGAAATGTATATTTGTTCTAAATATATGGCAGACGGACTGTGTCGTGATGTTTGCAGACGTCCTTTAGACTTGTCCGAATGTCACCTGTTCAAACCCATTTCAGTGGCTGTGATGGTTTCGCGATTATTTTTCTGTAAATTTAATTCAGCGTTTGCACCTCGCTGGCCAGTTTGTGTTGGGCTCCCCCTGAGCAGCCAGGTCTCTTATTACGTTACGTTGGCATTTATTTTGCTGGTGCTTTTATCCGCGGTGACGTGTATTTGATTATAGGCTGAGCAGGGTCAAAGCCCACCGGAGAGAGAAGGACCCAGTATCTGCGCTGATGTGATTCTGGCTGCGCTGAAGCTGGCAGCACAAACTTCCTGAGTCGGTCAGAGGCGTTAAACGCGCACCTATAATGGGCCTCCAGCCATATTTCTCCCCGCTCTGCTAACTATGAGCTGTTTGTGCCTTTATCTGTCCCCCTGTAACACGCTTTTACAGTGGTTTTCCTGTAATAGGTGCTACACTGGTAGAGTTTACTTGAATTGTATTGGACCCTAAGAGCACATCTCTCTCTCCTCTCCTCCGTTTCTCCCTGCTGTGATCAGTATTTAGTGTTTGAGACATTATCTGCCTCACTGTTACTCTGCACAGCATCTTTACCTCTGTTTTCTGTAAAAAGTGCTACACTGGTAAAGTTACGGAGCCTGAAAACGCCTCTCTGCCGCCCCCTCCAGGCCTCCTTCCTGTCGGACCAGCCGGAGCCCTACCTGCCCTTCCTGTCGCACTTCATCGAGACGCAGATGTTCGCCACCTTCATCGATAACAAGATCATGTCCCAGTGGGAGGACAAGGAGCCGCTGCTCCGCGTGTTCGACGCCCGCGTGCAGAAGGCCCGCCTCTACAACGTGCGAGCGCCCAGCCTTCGCTCCTCCCACTACCAGCGCTGCTCCACCCTCAAGGAGTCAGGTGGGCCGAGGGGCGGGGTCTAAGCTCAGGGGGAGGAGGGGTTACCTGTGAAAAGAGGTAGAAGTGGGCACATTCTTTTTATTTTTCTTTCCTTTCATCCTTCCTTCATTTCCTTGAGTACACGATACGTCGAGCGATGAGAGAGGGAAGTAGGTAATAGGAAGGAAGGGAAGAATGTCGTGTGTAGAATGAGCCCAGATATTAAGACTGACGCAGACTGCATCTTTTATATTTAGTACTATTTTGCCGAAAGAAAGTTGCCCGTTGGATCCGCTGAAATGATCACACTCCTCGTGTGGTCATAAATCAGGCTTCTCAGACTGGATAGAGTGAGAGGACTTTTTGGGTTCCGGATATTTCTGCGGGGGTCACGTGTTATCCATGAGGTTTTGTGAGGTCCTCTGACCCGCGTCAGTTCTACACCGCCGTCATATTGCGGGAGCGGGGAGTTGCTCTTGTGTCGTGTCTGGTGTGAAGCCATCTTTTTAGTGTTTAACTTAAGTTCGGTTTAAAATGGCTCTGAGATGGACAGCTTGCTTCGGCTCAGTGAAAAGGCTGTGATGTCTCCTCTGCTGAAGGGAGATTTGGGGCGTACAGGTAATGTGGGTCTGCTGAGGTGCTCCTTTAACACACACCCGAGAGGCGCCTCTCAACCCCTGCGGTGTCGGGGCTTTAGGCGAGAGAGGGACTGAGTGAGGACTCTGATTGGCCTGACAGAGACTGTATGGTGACATGGGCGAGATCACGGCCCCCCCCACCTGCCCCCCCAGACTGCGTACAGCTCGGCTGCAGGTGTGAATCTCGCCAGGGGCTCAGTTTAGCGTTCTGCGGTTACACAGAGAATCAGAAAACGGCTGATTTATTTTAATCGAGCAGAAAAATTCTCAGGATGGAAGAGCAGGTCTCTCCTGGGGCATCAGCTCAGTGTTCAGGCGCAGTGGGGTTCGAACCTCGAAGCTCTGCGTAAAGGCCCAGCGTTTGTTAAACACTCGACAGTTGTCCGATGAACATTGTGAGTGTGCAGGCTCGGCGGAGGGAAGAGATGTGCTCAGGGCGATGGTGAATATTTCTGTCTGTCTCCGCCCCTTGTGTGAGAGGGAGTGTG